>CM019181.2:39513317-39806863 GCA_009739505.2 Apolygus lucorum | reverse complement strand
TGTTCTTGTTATAAACCTTCCCCACTAGCTTTATAACAACTAAGTTAAGAATATGTTTATTAGTGAATAAGATCAGCCATTATGTAAATTAACAAGTATCATAAATGTAAAATTATAAATATTCAGATAATAATAAAATTCAGCACAGAAGGTCAGTAACCTGGGTTTTCCCCGACAGCCTAGGCCATTCCCCTGGGACCCTCGGGAAATTCCCGGGATACCAAGAAGGGGAACCCTAGGTCTGCTTAAATAGGGAGCGGGCCCAATTCTAGTCACCCATTCTATTCCTGACCTTCTGTCTGGCCACTCCATCTAAAAAGCTCTTTTACTTTCAAAACCCTAAAAACTCCTTGCCAAAACCTATTGAGTGTAGCTGTTACCTTACTTGGTAAGGTGTACTTGTCTCCTCAATATACTGATCAGTTGGGCTGTTGCCTCCCTTCAGGGGGCGTACTTGCTCCTGATTAATACAGTAGTGTAGCTGTAGGTCCCCTTCAGGGATCTCACTTGCTCCTACTAAATTATTGGTGAAGCTGTTGGCCCTCTTCAAGGACCGTACTTGCTCCCAATAAAACCTATGGTGTAGCTGTTGAGCCTCCTTCAGAGCCTCGTACTTGCTCCCATAAAAATTTAGTGTAGCTGTTGATCTCCCTTCAGGAGATCGTACTTGCTCCTAAATTCATAGTGGTGTAGCTGTTGGAATCTTTCCAAGATCCGTACTTGCTCCCACTACTGGTGAAGCTGTTGTCCCCTTCAGGGACGTACTTGCTCCCACAGAAGTGAAGCTGTTCCTCTTTAATACGAGGGTACTTGCTCCTTCACAATAGGGACACCTCCTTCAGAGGTGGACAAGGTGGTGTCACTTTAATACTAAAATTCCAATACAGTCGAGCCATTTGCATAATCATAAAATAGTAACATAAAAAACCTTTAGCAAGAAACTTTAGTTATTTGAGCAAAAACTCATAACACTGGTGACCACCGACATTTGAACCCGCTCCTCTGCCGTTGTCCGCCTCGTTTGTCTCACTCTCTTCCCGTCAATCACTCAACTCACCCCATCATGACGCAAGACACCCAGACATTGGACACCCTCTCGTCCACACGAGGCTCCCGGCATTTCTCAGCGCGGATACCAAACTCTGGTTCCTTCAAGCAGAAGCGATTTTTCAAAATGAGCGAATCACTTCACAAACAACCCGATTCAACAGGGTCATCGCCGTCCTTCCACCCGAAGCCTTACGCCAAGTCGCTGATTTATTACGGACCCAGGAGAAAAGCCATACTCATTATGAAAGGACAGGCTAACTCCACATATAGCCGATCAGAGTCGAAATCACTTCAATTACTACTTCACACCCCGCCGATATCAGACCAAACCCCATCTCAGCTCCTTAATGACATGAGGTACGTCGCGGGAACCGAAATACCATCCCACTTACTATGTAGATTATGGATGAATCGACTACCCCTTGCCTGCCGCAACATTCTCGCAGGCATCCACGGAATCGGATCCCACGAAGCTCGCACTAATCGCAGATAGAATCATGGAGTCATCAACAACTCACGACACCCCTACAAGTTCGCTGCACCAACAAATCGCCGAGCTAACCAACAAAATTGAACAGTTATCGTCACAAACGTCCTCGAGATGCGCGCTCACGATCCCGATCTCGAGATAGGGGACACGCAACCCGCAAATCCAGAATCGCTCCCGAAACAGAGATCAGTCCCGATCACCATCCAGATCTAGGACAAGAACGAATTGTTGGTACCACGAAAAATGGGGGAGGGACGCAAAGAAATGCGAAAAACCCTGCCGATTCCAGTCGGAAAAAACTAATTTTTTGCAGCCGTATCGGCGGGACGCCCTGCAAATACAACATCAAACCGCCTTTTTATCTACTGTCAGAAAACAAGGCATACCATTCCTCGTAGATTCCGGTGCATCAAATCTCGGTTCTACCTAATAAGCTCGTCAGGAGACAACATCGCTCACGAACCTCCTTATACGCGGCAACGGATCCTCCATCTCATCATATGGCAACCTCACGCCAAAATACAACTCAACGCCCGACATTATACTTGGGACTTCACCGTCGCAGATATACCTAAAGCCATCATAGGGGCAGACTTCCTAAGCTACTACCACCTCCTAGTAGACCTAAAAAAAGGAAGATTAATAAACTCCGAAAATGGCGAAATTATCTCTGGACGGATAAACTCTATCTCAGCTACAAAACCAATCGCCTCCATCACACATATCCCGCCAAACGCAAAATATAAACGACTTTTGGAAAAATACATACAGATATCCCGACCAAACGGAAATCCTGTGTATAAAGACGTTGGAGTTTACCATTACATCGAAACTAAGGGACCCTCCAGTATATGCGAAAGCCCGACGATTGGCACCGGACAAACTCAAATTGGCGAAAAACGAATTCACACGCCTACAAGACATGGGAGTCATACGACCGTCTAAATCCCCATGGTCCTCACCATTACACATAGTCACCAAGCCCGACGGATCCATTCGTCCCTGTGGAGACTATAGGCAGCTAAATTCCGCGCACCGTTCCGGACAAATACTCGGTACCCAATTTACGAGACTGCAACACCCTCCTCGAAGGCACAACCATCTACAGCACGCTAGATATTACAAAAGCATTTCACCACATACCTATCGCCCCGGAAGATGTACCAAAAACAGCCGTAATTACGACCTTTTGGACTCTTCGAATATACAAGAATGGGATTCGGATTACGCAACGCCGCCCAGTCTTTTTCAACGATTCATGGACCACTTACTAAGAGGCATGAATTTCGTATTCATCTACATTGATGATATTCTAATCGCATCAAGGGACGAACAAGAACACGAAGTACATCTACAGACGGTAACTAGACAAACTTGCATCACATGGGCTCCAGTTAAATATCGACAAATGCGTACTAGGACAACCGAGCGTAACCTTCCTCGGACACACTATTTCAAAAGACGGAATCAAACCACTCACCTCAAAGGTCCACAAATCAAGGACTACCCAAAACCTACAAACGTCTCCCAACTTCGCCGATACCTAGGGATGATTAACTTCTACCGACGTGGGATAAAAAACATAGCGAAAGTCCAGAGACCACTTAACCAATTTCTTCACAATTCCAAGAAAAACGATAAAACTCCTATTGACTGGACCCCTGCAGCATCTGAATCTTTCGACAAACTAAAACAAATGCTAGCTGAAGCTACCCTACTGGCTCACCCCCGTCAACACGCAACACTCCAGCTCGCATGTGACGCCAGTGACGTCTCCATCGGAGCAGCTCTCAGTCAATATAACGGAAATAACGTTGAGCCACTAGGATTCTACTCCAAAACCCTCTCAGACACACAACAACGATATTCCACGTTTGACAGGGAATTGTTAGCCATTTTTGAAGCAGTAAGACACTTCAGAGACATATTGGAAGGTAGACACTTTCACATCCTCACGGATCACAAACCTTTGACATATGCACTCAACCAACTACCAAAAACCGCGTGTCCAAGAAGGATTAGGCAACTTAATTTCATATCCCAATTTACGACGGATATACGTTATCAAAAAGGAGAAGACAACGTAGTTGCCGACGCATGGTCCAGGATAGAGGAGATATACACACCAGATGATACACTCAAACTCATCGAGGAACAACGAAAAGATCCCCAAATTGAAATCTACTTCTCAAAACATCCCAACCGCAGGCGTGTGGAACAAACCCCACATGGCCCACTACTCTGCAACTTCCAGGATAACAAAATACGGCCCTACGTACCTTCCAACATGAGGAAAGAAACGTTTGACCGAATACACAAATTGTGTCACCCTGGTATACGAACATCCAGAAAGCTTATAACAGACAGATTCTTTTGGCCCGCAATGAACACAGAAATCAAGAAAATGGTCCTACAATGCCAACCATGCCAGCTCAACAAAATACACAAACATACCAAGGCACCTTTACAAACGTTTCCAAAAACGCCACCGTTCGGTCATTTACATGTAGACATAGTAGGACCATTACCTATGTCACAAGGAAAGAAATTCTGCCTCACATTTATTGATAGAGCCACCAATTGGATAGAAATGCATACCCCTCGCAAAAATAGATGCAGATACAGTATCAGAAGCAATCCTGACTACTTGGATCAGCAGATACGGGGTACCACACACAATAACAACAGACCAAGGAAGGCAATTTGAATCACACATATTCAAAAATATGTGCGACCACCTTCGGTATACAACACCGCCATACCAACGCCTATCATCCTCAAAGCAACGGTAAAATAGAACGTTGGCACCGTTCGCTTAAATCCAGTTTGGCGGCCCAAACAAAAAACATCGATTGGGTACGCAACTTACCCCTAGTTATGCTAGGGCTACGAAACTGTGTCACAGCGGACGAATCTTCCCCGGCATCTCGGACGTTCGGATACCCCCTACGACTACCCCGGAGACATATTTTCACCGCAACAAACCACCAACAATCCAACTGTCAAGAAAATACAAACTCTAAAGAAAAACTATCTACCATCAACACTATTACAAGCAAAGTGGGTATACGTAAAAATACCTGTCCAAACAACTTCCCTACAACCTTTGTATGAAGGACCATTTAAAGTCTTAGTCAACAATGGCAAAACAATCACAATAGAACGAGAAGGATCAACTCACAACGTGTCAATTGACCGCTGCAAAGCCGGATTAGTAATCCCTTCACCAAATGAGAAAGGCAACAATAATCCGTCAGGTACCGCGACCGCAGGTCAAGCACCCCAACGGTACAACCTGAGGGTCAGATTTTCCCCTTCTCCAACCGATATCGACCCACATAAAAACCCTTCGGTATCTCAAATTAATCACCACTTGCAAAATGGATCTCGCACGAATCACTTACGAGATGTCGAGACTTCGTTTCATGATCGAAAATCCCGTGACACCGATCCCGCCGTCTATGACGGACATAAAGGAGCTTATATTGGAGACAGTCCAAACCGCACTACCACCGGCTCCTGTCGAGCAGAAGAGACAATCAAAACTTCACTCGATGATCAAAAAACCCGGTCACTCCAATACCACCATCCATCACGGATATAAAGGAGATGATCGCGGAAACGATACATCCTAACCACCGAACCAGCACTCCCAGAAAAGCAGAAGCCGGCCCCCGAACATACGCCCAAGCAACAAAAGGGGAAAGAGAACAGAGCACCCCTCAAGGAGTACTTCACCAAAGAATTCTTACAACAAAGAAAGGCGGAACAGATAGATGTTCGTCGGACAGCGATGCTCAACGCAGCCAACCAACGAGGCCCCGCTACAACCAGCGACCAAGAAATCAAGGAGAAAATCTGGGAGAACCAACCTTCAAAGTTCGGCCCGACTCGCCACAACCCGACGAAGAGGGAAAAAACATAATAGACCCTCCAATCCTTATTCTAAGTTAGAAAATAAGTAAAAAAAAAAAAAAAAAAAAAAAAAAAAATTTTTCTTTGTAACAAACATATTGGGGGAGGTATGTTATAAACCTTCCCCACTAGCTTTATAACAACTAAGTTAAGAATATGTTTATTAGTGAATAAGATCAGCCATTATGTAAATTAACAAGTATCATAAATGTAAAATTATAAATATTCAGATAATAATAAAATTCAGCACAGAAGGTCAGTAACCTGGGTTTTCCCCGACAGCCTAGGCCATTCCCCTGGGACCCTCGGGAAATTCCCGGGATACCAAGAAGGGGAACCCTAGGTCTGCTTAAATAGGGAGCGGGCCCAATTCTAGTCACCCATTCTATTCCTGACCTTCTGTCTGGCCACTCCATCTAAAAAGCTATTTTACTTTCAAAACCCTAAAAACTCCTTGCCAAAACCTATTGAGTGTAGCTGTTACCTTACTTGGTAAGGTGTACTTGTCTCCTCAATAATCTGATCAGTTGGGCTGTTGCCTCCCTTCAGGGGGCGTACTTGCTCCTGATTAATACAGTAGTGTAGCTGTAGGTCCCCTTCAGGGATCTCACTTGCTCCTACTAAATTATTGGTGAAGCTGTTGGCCCTCTTCAAGGACCGTACTTGCTCCCAATAAAACCTATGGTGTAGCTGTTGAGCCTCCTTCAGAGCCTCGTACTTGCTCCCATAAAATTTAGTGTAGCTGTTGATCTCCCTTCAGGAGATCGTACTTGCTCCTAAATTCATAGTGGTGTAGCTGTTGGATCTTTCCAAGATCCGTACTTGCTCCCACTACTGGTGAAGCTGTTGTCCCCTTCAGGGACGTACTTGCTCCCACAGAAGTGAAGCTGTTCCTCTTTAATACGAGGGTACTTGCTCCTTCACAATAGGGACACCTCCTTCAGAGGTGGACAAGGTGGTGTCACTTTAATACTAAAATTCAATACAGTCGAGCCATTTGCATAATCATAAAATAGTAACATAAAAAACCTTTAGCAAGAAACTTTTAGTTATTTGAGCAAAAAACTCATAACAGTTCTGATGATTTTTCTCATGGCTACTTATTGCGGCACTAACTGGCCCTAACTTCGGTGATGTCACGTGAATTGCTTCATTCAAACAGCAAACTACGGTTGGTACTGCCTCAATAAATATAAATTGAATTCATTAGTGTAAAAATGATTAGTTTTACAATTAAAGAAAAAGACCTTTGTTTATTATATTTCCCAATATTATGATATTCACGATCGTCTTGCTAGTTCTCTAAATTGTCGAACCGCAACACGATTGAGAAGTTGCTCAAAATGATGTTTTTTCTCTTCCAACAGTGTTTCATTTTAATAACTTGATAACATTTTGCAGAATTTACATTTTTTCAAACGCATTTTCGTTTGACAGATTTTTAAAATAATTCCTGTGTCAATTGGTCTGTCTAGCTGTACAAGACAATAACTACCCGATTTTTGGCCAAAACACTTTCCCCACTTAGCATTGACAGATTTCGATGAAATTCGGTATGTAGGCTCCATTTGGGGTCCCAGTTGTGCCCCATAGATTTTGGTTGATGTAGGTCACTTCTAAGGGTTGAAAAATGAATTTTGAAATTTTGAAAACGCCCTAACTTGAAACATTTTGATATAAAGGTATTGTTTTTCCATCAATTTGAGATAGTATAGAATTTTTAGAATTTTTTGAGACCACGCGGAGCCCTGAAGGACAAACCGTTGGCTCCCTACGAGAATTTAAGGGTTGGACGTACGATAAATCAGAAACACGAGTGTGAATCTCAAAAGAGGCCTAATCTCCGTTCAAATTATAGCTGACCGAAATGAGATCGATGTTTTTCTTCATGATGGATGGTTGGTGGCTTTGCAGAGGAGTGATCTATATAGAAAAATAATAAACCATTGTGTAATAATTTGCAGCGTTTTTATTCGATTTTCTGATTATGCGTACCTTGAAACGCAAACCAACAAATTTTGAGGGGGGGGGTTAAGAAATTTTTTCTTGGTCGATTTCAAAGGTTCATTATTGAAAATAATAAACCAACATACTACCAACATACCAACATACAGCGAGTATTTTCAAGAGATTATGAATGTCGATATTTGTTACTATACAGATATCAATGCCGCCACTATTTTGTACAAATTTGAGGTGCTTCCATTTATGGAGTATGATTCTAAAATGTTCAAGCTTCGTCGTCCACAAGCACTCAGGAGGATATAGCATGAATACCTCCGCTACATTGTGTTTCAAAGGAATTTCCTCATCATAAGTCCTTGCCGCTTGAGCACAGAAGAACCATAGCGAACATCAATGGGGGGGGGGAGGAGGGTTGTGATTGATTTCGAGTAGTAGAATTATTATAGTATCAAGGTTTATTCACGTCAATGAATTGTGTACAGTGGTCAATACAATTGGAGACTTGATCTAAGTTACTGTAGTTGTTATGTGCTTCTAGAGGTTCTAGTAGGTAAGTAAGCTCTGCGTAGGTGTAGGTAATAGGTTGAAGAGAGACCTCTCTGGAACGAGGGTGGAAATGCTTTCCGGAGGAACCAATTAAAAGGTGTAAGGGCCGTCGGGAAAGGGAGTTAATTGAGAAAGTTCTCTCTCTGCCGGCTTCTAACCCTCCTTAGGTCGGATAAACACAGGGTGTGAAGCTGGGGAGCGAGTAAGAGGCGGTTTTCGCATCTCCTTGACACATCCGGGAACTACCGAGTGTTTCTCCCAACTTCTATACTACACCGAGATAATCAGGATTTTCGCTACAAGTGAGAAATGGAACCAATCTTTCCATCGCGTGGAAGGACAGACGGTCATCGGTTTTGGCAAGTTCCGGTTCGCCTCTGTGAAGCCAGGAGATCTTGTATCTGGAGCTTGATTACATCCATCCTGTTTCTTATAGGGTTTCTAACGAATGATAACTACAAATAATATTGAACTGACTTGTCGTGTTCCACCTACACCTCCAAGCTGTTATGCAAAACCACTTCAGGACGCTGTTTCCAGCTGTAAAACTAAAAGACGTAAGTTGCTTGCACGTGAAGTGCTTCTACAGTTGCTGTTCTCTTCCATAGGTAAGGAGTAGCTCAATATGTG
This sequence comes from Apolygus lucorum, assembly GCA_009739505.2. Taxonomy (NCBI): domain Eukaryota; kingdom Metazoa; phylum Arthropoda; class Insecta; order Hemiptera; family Miridae; genus Apolygus; species Apolygus lucorum. The sequence continues at coordinate 39,798,267 of CM019181.2, read as the reverse complement.
AATGATTTCTGCTCACTGAACAGTGCATAGTCAATAGATGAATGAAAAGTTATCTACTTTTAATGAGACAAATTTCTTTGAGTCCTCCGAGAGTTTCTCGAACTTGGTAATTATTTTTTGTAGTCCATTTCAACACTTCTATCTTTGCCTGTTTATATTTAGCTTTCTTTCCGGAACCGAACAAAGCAAAAAAGCAAAACCGGTTTTTCCCAAATGTGTAACTCTTTGTAGTAATCCCGCTGGAACGGAATAGCACAATTTAGAACACTGTGCGCAGTGCGTAACTGTGCGTGGATGTGCTCAACTTTCAAACGGATGGGCCTATTTCGAAGGGGGACTAGCAGTCTAGCAGCGTGCACATTGCCTTCTTTATTCGGGAATCAGCAGGTATCAGATAAAATTTCACCCGAGCGTTGCCCAGATAATCAATCTTTAACCGATTACTTACAATTATCTCATCCGGAATCAATAAAGTTTGGTAACATTTTGTTAAGGAGAGCGGGAGGGTACATGACTACTAGACCCAGACGTTTCGACGGGGCCGATGTCATTTTAAAAAACGCTGCAAATTATTACACAATGTTTTATTACTTTTCTATATTGATCACTCGTCTGCAAAGCCACCAACCATCCAACATGAAGAAAAACTTCGATCGCATTTCGGTCAGCTATAATTTGAACGGAGATTAGGCCTCTTTAGCGATTCACACTCGTGTTTCTGATTTATCGTACGTCCAACCCTTAAATTCTCGTAGGGAGCAAACGTTTTGTCCTACAGAGCTCCGCGTGGTCTCAAAAATTCTATACTATCTTAAATTGATGGAAAAAAATGAAAAATACCTTTATATCAAAATTTTTTTGAGTTAGGGCGTTTTCAAAATTTCAAAATTCATTTGGGGAAGCAAGCAATTTATCAAATGGAACTTCTTCCAATCCATATTCTATTCTCTGGACTTCATGATTTCTGCACTCAATCAATATAAGCTCAGCCTTCCACCGGGCACTCCGTTCATGGCTCTCCGTGGGTATCCAGTCAGAGTCTTTGATCATGGCAATCCTCTGAACAGCTAACTGCACCCACAGAACCGCCAATAGGAACGGAGTCGTGTAGAACACACCACTAAATGGAAGAGTGGGGTGGAATTGTAAGGGGGCGATACAGAACAGCGGGACTGATGTTGTTCGGAGGTGGAATAGAAGAAGAAGAAGGGGGGGGCATAGTTGCGGAGACCTCGCTTATTAATACCGTTGTACTAATGAGGGAAAGAGGGCGTTAAAGGGCGAGAGAAGCTCCCAGAGGACGAGGCATCCAGGGGGTTAGAAGTTGGTGAAGCGCCGCAGAACTGCGGGTTACCAGAGGCGGCAAAGCCCGCGATGGAACGGGAGGAGGCAGCGCGACCGCAAACCACCCCCTTTTGCTTCTCGCGCCAAACTCCTTCCCTTACCTTCTCTAATTGCGAATACCCCCCTCAACCTCCCCCTCCATCCGCCATTCATCTAACCGCCCTCCTCCTTTGATTGAATCGAAACCTTCACGATCTGCAAAGCTACTTAATCCCCCTTTCGCATTCCGCACCGCATTAAGTTTGGTTGACTTATCTTATTGGTTTCCTCTTCTACTTAGCCGATCAAAGGGATTTCCAGGGTTTTACCCTCTGATGGAAGTGAGGGACTAGCCGCAGGTTCCTCCCAATCCTGACCCTCTTTGGTGGTTCTGGATATTTTCCAATACAAACTTGAACATTAATAAGACATTTTCTTGAAAGCCGTCAGTATTTCCTAGAAGGTGTAAAACGGTCAAAGAGCCCTGAACTACTTTAATCCTTAGATGGAAGTCAGAGACTAGCCGCAGGTCACCCAACGTTGTGCTGGCACAGCTAGATAGAGTGTTGAGAACTATTATTGCTCCGACTACTGCCTGCAATAGAGCAAGCAGGGGATCTACCAGCCAGACATGGATTTCGAAAGGATCGTTCTAATGCCCTCGCACTGACAGATGAAGTGACTGCAGTAAGAAGAATTCGAGAAGGCTGTTGGTATTCAAGAAACCTGGCACTATTTGTGACCCTTGGCGTGAAAAATGCCTTCAACTCTGCAGGTGGTCAAACTCAGGGTTACATTTCAAAACAGTCACAAGCCAGGAATCGATTCAACAGCTCATTTCCAGCAAAAAAATTCCTCCTAGTATATTTTATTATTAATATTTTCATTAATTTATTTTATTTTATTATTATTATTTTTTTTTTTTTTTTGTAGATGCTCAGTCTTTGAGTTATTTCATTTTTGAGATTTTTTCGTGTTTATAACTATAACTCCAAATTCCCTATCTCCTTGATGAAAAAAAAAACATTTTTTTAAATCGGAAAACCGGTGAAAACTGGAAGTGAAACAAAAAATTGGTAAAATCTTGGTAATATCTACTTTTTCAAAATATCATAGATTTTGGTTTATTATTTTCAATAACGAACCTTTAGAATCGACCAAGAAATAAAATTTAACCCCCTCAAAATTTGTTGGTTTATGTTTCAAGGTACGTAGAATCCGAAAATCTAATAAAATTTGGCCGTCCATTCACCGTACGCGGCACTTTCTTCAGTTAGCATTTACCGATTTTGATGAAATTTGGTATGTGGGCTCCATTTGGGGTCTAGTTGTGCCCCGAAGCTTTTGGTTGTTGTAGGTCACTTCTAAGGGTTTAAAAATAAGGGTTGAAATTTTGAAAACGCCCTTACTCGAAAATTTTCGATATAAAGGTTTTTTCCATCAATTTAAGATAGTATTGAATTTTCAGAATTTTCAGAGACCACACGGAGCTCTGTAGGACAAACCGTTCGCTCCCTACGCGAACTTAAGGGTCGGACTTACGATGAAGCAGAAACACGAGCGTGAATCGCAAAAGAGGCCTAATCTCCGTTCAAATTTTAGGTTACCTACCGAAATGCGATCGATGTTTTTCTTCAAGTTGGTTGGTGGTAACAATGGCAAAGCCGTGTTCTTTGCAGACGAGTGATCTATATAGAAAAAATACACCTTTGAGTAATAATTTTTTATAGAATATAGCAGCGTTTTTTATAGACTCAAGTATTCCTATACCTATACCTACCTACGACTAAAGGTTCTGCCCTAAATTTGGCTAAAACATGTTTCATGTTTTTATAATTTACGCCGTACGCAATTACTTGAATGAGCGAGCGAAGCGAGCGAACATGCTAGTTGTGTGTATCCAGCTGCAACAAGTTTGTCATGAACGTGGCAGGTGAATACTCTGAATAGAATAATGAAGGCGATTGAGATAATCATGAAATGGGTGACGGGAGGATGGAAACGTTGTTTTGGCGCCACCACTTCAGCTCATCAAGAGAGGAGCTGGAAAACTGCTCACCGCTGATATGAGGAGGGGAATCAAGTGGTTCGAGTTGTATGGATCAGCCGGCGGAGTGATTCAGGCGCACTGGCAGCGGGCAATAGGTTTATCACCCCCTCCTCCCAATCACACTGGCAGTGACGGTTCCCCCCTTTCCAATAACAAGCGAAATATCCGTTCAGTCACGACCCCACGACCCGCTCCGACGAGCCCTCCAGCCCTCAACATGCTCGCGACCGCCCCTCCGCCCCCACGGGGGTGATTTCTCGTCAAATTGACAATATCCGACAAGGCCCTTTGGGGGTTCGGGGGTTAACTCAATCTTGGTGCCTCTCGTCGCTCCATCATTCTGCGGGAAAGGGCGAGCGCTTATTTCATGAGTGTCAATCACGAGTCGCTTGAGAACCTCATCAAACGAGCTTCCGCCCACCCTCGGCGACCTACCTATCGCCAACGAATCTCGGAAATGAGGCGGCAGCGATGCAACCTGCGGCCGCGATTCGATCGATGAACGGACTTCATCCAACTTTGGAACGATATGAGATTGATGTCACCTGCTGCATCCATCAATAGTTTGGAGTCAACTCTCTAGCAGTTCTGTTAGGCCCCACCTCATGGAGCCGACTAGGTGCAACTGTGACTACGGACAACATGATCGACCGACCACGTCGTCCTTAGTCGAACTTGTACCCTCTCACGCTCTGTCCTTTGTAAAAAAACGCTGCAAATTATTACACGAAGGTTTATTATCTTTCTATTTAGATCTCTCGTCTGCAAAGAACCCGGCATTGCCATTGTTACCACCAACCAACACGAAGAAAAACATCGATCGCGTTTCGGTCAGCTAATATTCGGCCTCTTTTGCGATTCACACTCGTGTTTTTGATTCATCGTACGTAAAACCCTTAAATTCTCGTAGGGAGCGAACGGTTTGTCCTACAGGGCTCCGCGTGGTTTCTAAATTTTTTTAAAAATTTAATGCTAAATGGAAAAACATTAACAACTAATTAATCAACCCTTAGAAGTGACCTACGTCAACCAAAATCTACGGGGCACAACTAGACCCCAAATGGAGCCTACATACCAAATTTCATCAAAATCGGTCAATGCTAAGAGGCAAAAGTGCCGCGTACGGCGTACGGCAGACAGCGGACGGACGGCCAAATTTTTATTCGATTTTTGGATCCTACGTACCTTGAAACAAATTTTGAGGGGGTGTTAAAAATATTCTCTTCTTGGTCGATTCCAAAGGTTCATTATTGAAAATAATAAACCAAAAATCAACCACTGGAAAATTGACCGTCTCCAAGGAAAACCAACCTAACCGATCTATCAAACTCAATCAACAGAAAAACATTACTTACTTACTGAGTAGCTAGCTCTACAGCCCTGGGTGGGCCTCGGCTTCCCTGACAAGCTTCCGCCATTCCGTCCGGTCTAGAGCCTGAACAGAAAAACATTGGGACATTTTATGTCTTTCATATAATTTATGCATGAATTTTGGGCTTTCCAACGAATGGCGAACGGTTTTTCTACAAACACGAATGACGAAGATAAATGCTAAAAAAAAAATGTTAACCCCCCTCAAAATTTGTTATTTACGTTTCAGGGACGTGGAATCCCAAAATTGAATAAAACCAAAAGAACGACGAAAATCGTTTGAAGATTGAGCCTTGGACAGAGTACACAAAATTATGCCGCATTCACACTCGATTCGAAAGTAGTCTTTTGAAGAAACTCAATTATAAATGCTTGCATACGAGTCTGCAACACATTGGGACATTTTCATGTGTGTACCACTACACAACAAGGTACTGAAGTAAGGTTGTTAGTTCATGTACCCAAGCATCAAAATAAGAAAACAGTTGATTGTTCTCTACGCAACACAGTGAGTCTATTTTATTTATTTATTGGTCGCGTGAGCAAGACTTGCTTAGTTTTCGTGACGATTTTGGTTTATTATTTTCAATAATGAACCTTTGGAATCGACCAAGAAAAAAATTTTTTTAACACCCCCTCAAAATTTGATGGTTTACGTTTCAAGGTACGTAGAATCCAAAAATCGAATAAAAATTTGGCCGTCCGTCCGCCGTCCGCGGCACTTTTGCCACTTAGCATAGACCGATTTTGATGAAATTTTGTGTGTAGGATCCAATTGGGGTCTAGTTGTGCCCCGAAGATTTTGGTTGATGTAGGTCACTTCTAAGGGTTCCAAAATCTATTTTGAAATTTTGAAAACGCCCTAACTCAAAAAATTTTGATATAAAGGTATTGTTTTTCCTACAATTTAAGATTCTATAGAATTTTTAGCATTTTTTGAGACCACCCGGAGCTCTGTAGGACAAACCGTTCGCTCACTACGAGAATTTAAAGTTTGGACGTACGATAAATCAGAAACACGAGTGTGAATCGCAAAAGATAATCTCCGTTCAAATTAAAGCTGACCGAAATGCGATCGACGTTTTTCTTCAAGTTGGTTGGTTGGTGGCTTTGCAGACGAGTGATCGATATAGAAAAATGAAAAATAATAAACCATTATTTCAGTTTATGTGCCAAAGCAAAGACATGAAAATGTCAAAATGTTGCCGTCCGTCCGCCGTAGGGTAACTTTCCTTAGTTCCCATCGACCGATTTTGATGAAATTTGGTATGTAGGCTCCATTTGGGGTCTAGTTGTGCCTCGAAGCTTTTGGTTGATGTAGTTCACTTCTAAGGGTTGATAAATAGGGGCTGACATTTTCAAAACGCCCTAACTGAAAACATTTTGATATAAAGGTCTTGTTTTCATCAATTTAAAATAGTATTGCATTTTTAGAATCGAATGAGACTACCCAGAGCTCTGTAAGACCAACCGTTCGCTCCCAATGAGGGTTGGACATATGATGAACCAGAAACACGAGTGTGAATCAAAAAACGTTGGAAATTATCACACAATGGTTTATTATTTTTTATTTTTCTACATAGATCACTCGTCTGCAAAGCCACCAACCATCCAACATGAAGAAAAACATCGATCGCATTTCGGTCAGCTTTAATTTGAACGGAGATTAGGCCTCTTTTGCGATTCACACTCGTGTTTCTGATTTATCGTAAGTCCAACCCTTAAATTCTCGTGGTGAGCGAACGGTTTGTCCTACAGAGCTCCGGGTTGTCTCAAAAAATTCTAAAAATTCTGTAGAATCTTAAATTGAAGAAAAAACACCTTTATATCAAAATTTTTTGAGTTAGGGCGTTTTCAAAATTTCAAAATTGATTTTGGAACCCTTAGAAGTGACCTACATCAACCAAAATCTTCGGGGCACAACTAGACCCCAAATGGAGCCTACATACCAAATTTCATCAAAATCCTGGAGCCTACATACTAAATGTCATCAAAATCGGTCAATGCTAAGTGGCAAAATTGCCGCGTATGGCGGACGGACGGCCAAATTCTTATTCGATTTTTGGATTCTACGTATCTTAAAACGTAAACCATCAAATTTTGAGGGGGTGTCAAATATTTTTCTTGGTCGATTCCAAAGGTTCATTATTGAAAATAATAAATCAAAATATGGTTGGTAGGTAGTGGCAATGGCAAAGCTCTTTTCTTTGCAGGCGAGTAATCTATACAGAAAAACAGTAAACCTTTTTGCAATAATTTGCAGCGTGTTTTTTCTTTTCTTTACAGACTTTTGACATTTTCAGCGAAGCAAAATGAAATCCGTTTGAATCCGGGCCACCAAGAATACTGGCAGAAGAATTTTCAAAAAGAATCAGGCAGATGGGTACCAGAATAAAGAAACAAGAGGTGTCCAAACAAATAAACAAAAAACGCTGCAAATTATTACACAATGGCTAATTATTTTTTATTTTTCTACATAGATCACTCGTCTGCAAAGCCACCAACCATCCAACATGAAGAATAACATCAATCGCATTTCGGTCAGCTTCAATTTGAACGGAGATTAGGCCTCTTTTGCGATTCACACTCGTGTTTCTGATTTATCGCACGTCCAAACTTTAAATTCTCGTAGTGAGCGAACGGTTTGTCCTACAGAGTTCCAGGTGGTCTCAAAAAATTCTATAGAATCTTAGAACCCTTAGAAGTGACCTACATCAACCAAAAGCTTCGGGGCACAACTAGACCCCAAATGGAGCCTACATACCAAATTTCATCAAAATCGGTCAATGCTAAGTGGCAAAAGTGCCGCGTACGGCGGACGGACGGCCAAATTTTTATTCGATTTTTGGATTCTACGTACCTTGAAACGTAAACCATCAAATTTTGAGGGGGTGTTAAATTTTTTTTTTTCTTGGTCGATTCCAAAGGTTCTTTATTGAAAATAATAAACCAAAAATCGTCCCACCTCACACAGAAAATGGTGTCTTCTCTTTCGTGGCTCTCGCGGTTTTTAATTCGGTCGAAAAGCCTTCACTCTTGGTAGTCTTACGACCTCCAAGACATGTACAGTACATAGTTATGCTCGATTTCAGTGATATCTCATTACTAACTATGGTGATAGGAATTTGAAGGAACCTCTCAACCTCCAAGATGGACTCTGAAGCATCTTTAGATAACAATTCAATACCTCGAATATCTTAGGTACCTTCGATCCTTTCAGGAGAATCTGCGCGTTCGGAATATTGACAAAGGTTCAACCAGTGAATATTCGGAGTTATGCAGTGACAGTGGGTATTGTATATAGAACCCGCAGGCTCGGGATCTGAGCCTATTACTATACATACTCAAGCTTATTGTTGAAACCGAGTGCCATAGTAACCACATAAGACCCGCTACGGTAATATAATATTAGTAAGAGAAGGGCCCTGGGGTAATGGGAAATGGGAAGGGGTTCATCCTCTATACTATTAGCCCTTCAGTTATTGGTCCTATTCGTGCGGCTGGGGCTTGGCTAATGCACAAGGAGCCATCAGGAGCTCTAATGTATGGATCACATGCATATCATTGTTGGAGATCGGCCCTAACTTGAAATCCCCTCTCCTCGACAACAATCCCAGCCACTACCTCTGATTGGTTATATATGTATTACAATGCTCCGTACTTGCTCTCCGATTTGCCTCATTAGTTATATGGTCGGCTAGCCTTCAATCTGCTTACTCCACCCTAATCTCACATTGATTGCGAGTTTTTTTTAAACCGATTATTGTGGTTTTGTGGCGATTGATGATCTATTGTTTAGATTTGAGGGCGAGGAATATAGGCCAATCCTCTTATATGATGTCCCAACAACAGTTGTGGTATAACAGCATATAAGAGGATTGGCCTATATTACTTGCCCTCAAACCCAAACAAATAAACCGATTATGTAGAATTTTTATTTCAGTTTATTGGTAAGATGTTGAAAATGATGTCATCTACTTTTAACATGGAACATGCCATCATAACTTCAAGACTAACATAAAATACAAAAATAAATAAGGTAATAACAAATAAATTACACAAGCAAGAGCACTATTTAAAAATTATTCCTCTGCAACAAACAATAAAATTACAAATAATAGTGGGAAACTCCCCACTATTCTTCCTCAAGTCTCTTACTTGGATTCTGCTGAAATTGTCGGAATTTCAAAGCCCAATTTGAACGCCCTGAACAATTTTCATGAGCACCTTCTGAAGAGCTCTCTTAAATTTTTTATATAATGAAAATTTGTCAAATCTCAAGAAAAAGTTTGCTAGATTTGGAATTGAAATTTAAAAATTTGTAAGTATTCTCATGTCTGTTGTGCTTTGAATTGAATCGAGACAATTTTGTATTTTGCTTCCGAGTCTACCAAGGTAGCGGAAGCTTTGTTTTCACTTTTCAAGGACGAAAAAAAAAGTTCTCCAAAATCAAAATTTTCACTCGCGTTTTGCGTTTTAGACCTTTCTGAACAATTTTGGTTCCGTGTCTGTCTGTCTGTCTGTGTCTGTCTGTCTGTCATGAATTCCTTGTAACGCGCATAACTATACGAAGTTATTGTCCGATTTCTATGAAATTTTCAGGGATTGTGCGGGTTGGTGTGTAGACGGTCCCCTATGAAAATCATCATCCCCGGAGTGATAGAAGCGACTGCGTATGCGCAAACGTGAATTCCTTGTAACGGCCATAACTTCTACATTTTCCGTCCGATTTCAACGAAATTTTCAGGGATGTTACAGATTAGTATTTAGATGGTCCCCTATGAAAATCATCACCTTCCGACTGATAGTAGCCACTGCGCATGCGCCAACGTGAATTTTCTTGTAACGGCCATAACTTCCACATTTCCTACCTGATTTCGATGAAATTTTCAGGGATTACGCGGATTAGGTTGTAGATGGTCCCCTATGAAAATCATCACCCCCGGACTGATAGTAGCCGCTGCGCATGCGCAAACGTGAATTCCTTGTAACAGCCATAACTTCTACATTTTCCGTCCGATTTCAATGAAATTTTCAGGGATGTTACAGATTATTATTTAGATGGTCCCCTATGAAAATCACCACCTTCGGAATGACAGTAGCCACTGCGCATGCGCATACGTAAAATCCTTGTAACAGCCATAACATTTACATTTTCCATCCGAATTTGATGACATTTTCTAGTATTGACCAGATTAGCGTGTAGATGGTCCCCTATGAGGGTAGTGAAAGGTACTTAGAGATTGGTGTTTTCAGATTAACTACTATGCATCGAATCATCTATATAATCGGGTTATGGATACGAGGAAGCTATGTGCCACACCCACTTGGCAGACGTTTTTATTCGTAATTGTATGTACGTGGAAAATTATGAGACTATATTTCTCATTTATGGTCGCTCCTTAGTTGCATTACGAATGAGTGGCAAATAGGTACGGAGTACTTCCATGATCGTAATAGCTATATACCTACTGAACATTATTTATTATTAGGTATCACCTTTTATTATGTCATTCCATGTAGTCTAGTTTTTGATGGACAAAAAGGAAGTAAAAAGTAAAGTAAAGTATTTTTTCCTTTTTGGTTTATTATTTTCAATAATGAACCTTTGGAATCGACCAAGAAAAAAAATTTGTTAACACCCTCTCAAAATTTGATGGTTTACGTTTCAAGGTACGTAGAATCCAAAAATCGAATAGAAATTTGGCCGGCCGTCCGCCGTACGCGGCACTTTTGCCACTTAGCATTGACCGATTTTGATTAAATTTAGTATGTAGGCTCCATTTGGGGTCTAGTTGTGCCCTGAAGATTTTGGTTGATGTAAGTCACTTCTAAGGGTTCCGAAATCCATTTTGAAATTTTGAAAACGCCCTAACTCAAACAATTTTGATATAAAGGTATTGTTTTGACGTGACAACGTCTTATAAATTGGTTTGCCGGGTGACACTTCAAGAAACTGCGTTACGCTCCGCTCACGTTATGCGCTCACAATGAGAGCGAGTGAGAGGCACGCGTCCCTTCCACTCGAGCACAGTTAGCCCGCCTAAGAGCGAGAGAGACAGAGCGAGAGAGATAGGCATACACACCGGTTCATGTCTTGCGCTTCTATTTAGGCGCCTGCATACAATTTTACACGTTGCCAGTTAATTGTAAAACGATTGTGTAGTGATAATGTGAAGGTAGTTTCGTCCATCGCAACAATTCAAACAGCAAAGGTAAATAATTTCAGACTGATAATATAACATGATGAAATAAATGACGTTTATTTCGTTTCTCAACCAATAATAATTTGTTTAAATTTTGAATTTTCAATTTCACATAATAATGTGAAAACGATCAAATAGGAACAAATAATTAAAATAAACAAAGTGTTTATTTTAAAGCCACCTGTAATTCAATAATAAGACTTTCAATATTATGAAGAGCACAGTCAAACGCGGCGCGGCGCGGCGCGGCGCGGCGCGGCTTGGTTTAAATAAATGTTTTAAATTGTTACTATTATTTTATCCTTCTCCCTACTATACGAATGAATATTAACATTAAAATTATTTTACCACTCAAAGTCGTTGTCACGTAATAAAACTTTCACTTGCCCGTATACCGACTTTACAGGCAACCAATTTTTTTTTCCTTCAATTTAACCCACCCAGCGCCGCACTAAAAACTGTGCGTTTCCCCGCGGACCGTGAATTTTGGTAGGCAACAGGCGCCAGGTAGGCAATCCATGCACAAACCAAGTTTTCCGTTCAAAACCTTGAACGACACTGAACCGATGGAAACAGCGGACCGGAGTAGAAACGAAGGTTCTCCACCCCTACCGGACGAAAAAAGGGAGGGCCTTTCGTCACAGAGCCAGGGACTCTTAAGAATCCCTCGGTCAGCGGCGTAAGTCAGGTGGACCTCTTATGAATCCCCTCGGTGCTGGGTGGGTTAAGATTCTATAGAATTTTTAGAATTTTTTGAGACCACCCGGAGCTCTGTAGGACAAACCGCTCGCTCACTACGAGAATTCAAGGGTTTTACGTACGATAAATCAGAAACACAAGTGCGAATCGCAAAAGAGGCCTAATCTCCGTTCAAATTAAAGCTGACCGAAATGCGATCGATGTTTTTCTTCATGTTGGATGGTTGGTAGCTTTGCAGACGAGTGATCTATGTAGAAAAATAATAAACCATTGTGTAATAATTTGCAGCGTTTTTTTTTTTTTTTTTTTTGTAACTCATTATTTTTGGGGAAATAGCCATTGTTCTACTAAACTCCGTTTTTATTAACCATTTCAGGTTGAATTTTCGTCCGCCTGTCATTCCTGGGGTCGCGGACGTCATCATCAGCTGTCTTCCAAAGGGAAGATCAGAATTGGTTCTGATGATTTTGCTCATGGTTTTGGCTCATCTCCCTGAGTTGTGACGAGGGAGGCGGCGAACGCACGAAAACACGCCCGGCGACCGAGATTTGAAATCACGACCTTCCCGTAGAGGTCGGTTAGTGTCTCGGACCCAGAAAACGCGCCGGCGAACGATCACGGCTATCCGGACCCTCTGATGGTTAGTATATAATCACCGAAAAGTTGGGATTAATTCAATAGTGTGTAAGGTGTTTGATGATAAAATTATTTGTAGTAAGTAACTCGTACAACGTTAGGCTGTGAACTGCAACTTTATCTAGGTGGCGGCGGGAACGTTTCAAATAGATGGATACATGGATTCAAATACAATTAGGATAGATAATAAAATTAATTGGATCAAAGGCTATAAAATAATGTTACATACAGTTTAGTATACGCCTCACAGTGATGTGGGCTAGTGCAACGCATGGGAAATCATCCAGTAATGATAAGCCAAAACCAGTTAGAATCAAAAATGAATCACGAGAATTAATCGTTATTGTCAATTAATAAACAATAGTTCCAACTAAAACATAACATGTTTGATCAGAGTCTTGAAGAATGCACTGTCAATACTACTCAAGTAGGTAAATGCCTATTCTTTATAATAAAATATGAATCACTAGTTTCGTGACTCAAGCAATGAAGTACGAGTATCCACTCTGCGGGATTAGTCAGAGGAGTCCTTCATTTCAATATTTTTCCATAACCGAATTGCCAACTAGTTCTCACCTCTACCTATCCACTAAATGACTAAATTATTGTTATCAACTAGCCTTCTCAATATTATTAATAATATTTATGTTTGCTTTGTCAAACTTGCCACTTGAGAATTGGACAGAGAAAACCTCTTTTCAAATTAGTCATCTAATTGAATACAAAATGGAGACTTGAGTTTTCTGATTCATTGCTATCACACAACAACTCTACCCACGAGTAGGTACTCGAAAAGTCTACTATAAATTCTGTAGCGTCAAAGTGGAGAGACACAGTTCTCAAAACAGCCGAACGCAACGTTCAAAATGAATTTCCTGAGCGCCTTGGTCCTCGTCGCCACAGCTGCCGTTGGTCACTGCGTGCCCATCAACCAAGGTATGTTCTCCAGCATAGCTTCCTTCAGTTTCTGAGATGTCAAAGCGTGAGAATATAGTGTTGAGAACATTCAAAGATAATGATTCATCAACACGTTGAGAAATAGGGTCTCAATTTTTTGAAAAGACGTTTTCTTGAACTTTAGATACATGTTACCTAATTATAGGTATGTTTATGCTTTTTATTTTGTTCAAACGATACAAGCATTTTTTCAGAAAGTCTAACTTTCCCTTAGGTTTATACTTCTTAATCAATGAAAAATAACTGACATAAATATTTATGATCAGTCAGATGATTCCATTGAATACCCAGTGAGTTTATAAGTACTTGCAAACTGATGAGCCTCGTAAAAAATGAATCTAATACATAAAGTCCCAACCGTAGGTAGGTACGTGTACGTCGTCCGAACGTGGGAGTTCATCAAATTTTTTTCACATATCTACGATTTGTTTTTGCCTGCTTTTAGCAGGCTTTTCAAATAGTTATACCATATTTGGAATACAAACAACTAAGCTGTTCTGCCTCAAAATAGAATAATTTTGCTCTTAGGATAACTCTGTACACCAAAGTCAATCTGTTGAGTCTGGAAAAAGTTTGCCATACTTTGTACCGACCAATATACAGGGTGTCCTAGAAAGATACGGACAAACTTCAGGGGTCGATTCTACAACATATTTCCGACAAAAAATGTCTTAGCAATTTTCTTTTAACTCCTTATTTTTTCAAGTTGAATCGATTTCGTTGAAAAAAATCTACGTTTTTCACGTTCAAACAGGGATTTCCCCCCTAAATTCAACTGTAAAATATTTTTTGATTATACCGTTGGAAACTTGAGATCTTGAGGATGTTTTTGCTGAAAACCGCATCGAATTTCCTCTACACGAATTTCGTTTAAAAAATTCAATAATTGGTTTGGACTAGAAAAAATCTAACTATATGCGAGGTTAAAAATGTGTGTAGTAGCTCATCTTCAATAGTCAATGATCTTTTCAACTGTGAAATCAGATTTGAAATTCCACGTAAAATAAGGGAGCTATAATCATTTTAGTGAGACAAGGATCAACGTACGGAAAAAAATCTTTAAATTGAAAAAACAAGGGGTTAAAGAAAATTGGTAGGAGACGTTTTTGTTGGAAATACCTTGTAGAATCGACCTCTGAAGTTTGGCCGTATCTTTCTCGGACACCCTGTAGAGTAGAAAAGCATGTGTCGTAATTCGAGGCAACCATGGGAAAAAAAATGGTACACACGAAATTACTATTACTATGATGATGAGAAATTCAAAATAAAATATTTTTTATTTTTGGAGCGCCACCATGCTGTCCGTCATTTCTAGAAGCAACATTGATAAGAACGCTTTTATACACTGTAACCTAGTGAACTCGGCCACAAAACCATAAGAATGAACCGATTCCTGGCAATAGATTCACCCTGAAGTAATACTGTACAAGTGGTCCCGGGTTGAGTTCTAAGCGGAGGGAGTGTGTTTTAGTTAATACGCCCAAGTCGGTGACTCCAACACTGTAGGGGTTAAACATCCCCTTCACTCTTAAAGAGTTTCCCCACTCCCGGGGGAAAAAAATCCTAGTAAAATGCGCTCGTTCATTTTAATATAAATTCTATGTGACCATATTAGGAACAAACCTAGGTGATTATTGATCCTGTCTAATGTTAATTTACATGGACGTTTTAGTTTACATTGGAACAGAACGTTCTGTTAACTCATGCAGGTTACTCAATCCACAATCCGATTATTGAATAATCTAAGCTAATTTTTAAATTATAATCGTTCTGTACAATGGTTTTGGTTGACTGAGTGATTTTTTCAGCTTAACCAACACCAGAGCGATTTCTCTATATTGTCTTCTTATATCTATGCTATATTTGTTTCTAATTATTTGAATTCTATATATTACATTATAGGTATGTATTAGCTCTGCAAAGTGCGTTGCTGAATGTTTTTTTATCGAGGTTTGGTCAGTCAATTTGTACCTGAGGATGTCGTTAAAAAATTCAAAATAGAAACTCCTAATCATTTCAATGAATCTCAATCTCAGAAAAATAAAACTCAAATCCGAAAATTCAATAAAAATCTCGATCTACAAAACTACGAAAAACCAATAGGAAACACAGATTGGTTCATAAATCTAACAGACGTGACTTTTCCAAAGGATATTTTTAAAAATGAGAAAAAAACGCTGCAAATTATTACACAATGGTTTATTATTTTTCTATATTGATCACTCGTCTGCAAAGCCACCAACCATCCAACATGAAGAAAAACATCGAACACATTTCGGTCAGCTAAAATTTGAACGGAGATTAGGCCTCATTTGCGATTCGCACTCGTGTTTCTGATGTGTAGTACGTAAAACCTTTAAATTCTCGTAGGGAGCGAACGATTTGTCCTACAGAGCTCCGCGTGGTCTCAAAAAATTCTAAAAATTCCATACTATCTTAAATTGACGAAAAAACAATACCTTTATATCAAAATTTTTTGAGTTAGGGCGTTTTCAAAATTTCAAAATTCATTTTTCAACCCTTAGAAGTGACCTACATCAACCAAAATCTTCGGGCACAACTAGACCCCAAATGGAGCCTACATACCAAGTTTCATCAAAATCGGTCAATGCTAAGTGGGGAAAGTGCCGCGTACGGCGCACGGCGTACGGCGGACGGACGGCCAAATTTTTATTCGATTTTTGGATTCTACGTACTCTGAAACGTAAACCATCAAATTTTGAGGGGGTGTTAAAATTTTTTTTCTTGGTCGATTCCAAAGGTTCATTATTGAAAATAATGAACCAAAACATTCAGCAACGCACTTTGCAGAGTTAATACCTGTACACCAACGGTCGATAACCACACTACCAGCTATTACCTGATATATTGTGTTTTGCTCTTTTTTAGCATCACCAACAGCAGATCAAATCAAGGAGCTGACAGCAGCCACTATGCTTTTTTTTACTTCTGCTTTGCCTAACACGACCTCCGCACCTCTACCAAGTTTTTCGAATGAAAGAATAAGGATACCGGAAATCGATACCGAGTAATAACTCTTACAACGAAGATTCAATTCAGATGATATTATACAATAATGTTCCTAATGGATTTATAGTTTGATTATCAAATGTATCTACCTAATATCTCATTTTATTATTGCAGTGCCACGGCTACAGGTAAGAACGGAATGGCGTACGGTATCGACCAAGTCCTACTCGACCAGTACGAATTCGACGCTTCTACATTAGCCACCAAGTTCCGTTTGACTAGTCCAAACTTCACCATAGTCTACGATATTGAAGTGGAAGGAAAAATCTTCGGACACAAAGTCTCTGGCGAAGGAGTTTTGAGGTACTTGTCTGAGCATCACCATCTTGTGTCTAAGAGAGTAAATGAGTAGTGGAACTAGATAGATTGCGTTTTAGAGTTCCTTCATACTACGTCTACCTCAAATTACTGACGTTAGTGCCAATACGATTAGTTTAACTGTCAAAGGTTGAATATTTGGTATTAGTTTGAGGCAAGCTTTCATACGATGTGTCAACCCAAATGGATTAGTGAAGTCAGCATAAAATATGCATTTACTCAAACTTATGTTCAATATTTTGAATAACAGTTTTTTAAAGCATGGAACATGCTTTAGCTATCACCTAACTGGACAAAAACGTGACGAAACCGTGGAACGAAAGTAGCGCGGGATTTTGTAATGATTTTCACTTCAACCGACTCGTTTCTAGGGAAATATATCGCCGTTAGTTTTCATCCCACGAAAATCGCCACTCGTTGAAAAGCCCTCAATTTATGGGTAAATTATATGCTGCCAAAACATCTGTAAATAAGGACGAACCTGAGATATACCTCTGATTTAAAAGAACTATAGATAAAACAAGGATTATATTGATGTTTAGTTGGCTTGGTTTTTACGAATGTAGTCAAAGGATCTTGAAACCTAGGCGATATTTTGTTACGAACGCGGGCTTTTAGTTGTGATGTGTTCTTCGACGCTTTAGATGTTTTCGACTTCTTAACGATAAGAGAATGTAATAATAAGAATATCACGCTTCAAAATGGCGATTTTTCCAGGTCCTGATTGCCCTCCTACAACTTCTACAGTAAATGTAGTGTTCACTGTAATAATGCATCTACAACAAATTCCTAGTAAAAGGAAATAGCAAACTAACAAAAAACGGCTAAAGCATGTTCCGTGTTTCTTGAATTTTAGCCAAAGGCTCTAAGCAGTAACCGAGCCCCTAAAGACCGAGTTTTAGTTATACATTATGATAACGATAGTTATATTTCCGAAAATTTATATATATCTTGTTTGGATTCAGGCAAGAAGTTTTCGGTGAGGGATACGTCCTGTCCAACCTCCGTTTTGAGGAAATAAACCATTCTCTACAAATCGCATCTCTCGAATTGAGCCTACTGATGGAAAATGTTATCGTAAGTACCTTTACTGTATTTGTAATAAATTATAATATTATGCCAGGACATGAAAAATAGATTAACGAAAGGTAATGTTCCTGATTGTGAATTCTGAAATTAGGTTGGTGTAGCTTGATGCAATTCGATTCTGTGAGTTTTGTTTCAGTAAAAGTGATGACCTATTACGTCATCAGTGGTATTTTCTATATCAAATAATCATCTTTACGTTTCACAATTCACAGATTGACTTGGAGGGTGTCACAGTTGACGGGATCAGTGTCCAACAACTCGAAAAGCTCATGGAGAACTACGTGTTGACCAAATTCAATGAAGCCAAAGAAAAACAAAGCAAGTTGGTTGCAGACACGATGAAATCTCAGTTCAACAAATCATGGACTGGCTACTCCACTGATGAGGTCATCCAGTGGTTGAGGGATCACTCTAATAGAAGTGCTCAGATCGATTTAATTCAGAAACACATCAACAGCTTGGTGAGAGTGCTGTGAGGAGGCAGATCAGTAGAAACTCTCAGTAGAAATAAAATCATCTTCATGAAAATATATGCGTTTTCCTTACTTACTTCAAACTCCCAATGTCATTGTAGAACAATCTCAATAGAAGGTACCTAGAGCAATGTAGGAAAGTGGAAAGTAGTAGTACAAAGAAAAGAAGGGCAGGAAGAGAACGAAAATAAATACAAAAACAGAACGGTAGAATGAAAAAGGTTGAAGCAAGGTAAGCAAAGAAAGTAGAAAAAGTAGAATTCGAATCAAGTTCTCCCAATCTGCAGTCGCATAACCACACAACCATTCATATATTTTTATGGAGTCGGTATAGGTGTAGGTTTTACTTACCCATGACTGGAAAACTCCGTCGTTTTAGTGACACTGGACCGAACGAAATTCTCGCCCAAGATTCGACACACTGTAATTCAATTCAATTCAAAAATAATTTTATTCCTTGATTTACATATTGTTTGCATAAAATACAAAATAACACACGTGGAACCCTTACGACGTGGAGCTCAGCTCTGCAGCGTCTTAAGGGAGTCTCAACAAAATGAGCCCAAAAGTTAGTTCGAATCGCAATCAAGTTTCGATCACTTGAAGGCAAATGGTCATAAACACGGTAGTGACCGGCTATCGACATTGGCACGTAAAATTTGATGGGCAAAACCTTTTGATATGATGAATTATTTCTTCCTTCATTATCTAGTTTCTAGCCATCTTTTGCTTTTTTTGAGAGTTTGCTTTACTAAAGTTCGCTTCTGATTTGTATGATGTCAACCCAATGTTTTCTGTATGTGCACGATAGCGCAAATCCAATTAATTAAATAGATTTAGTATTGAAATTACTGATTCTTTATTCCATGCACTGATTTATATTATGTGATTTATCTCACTTATGTACCCAAGCTCTAATATATTGGAAGGTGTACAAGGTGTCTAGCCGCCTTATCTGGACGGGTAATTTGAGCACGTTCTCGAAATGTTCCAATGAAATACCCTCTCAAACCACCGTACCTCCCTATATTCACATTAGTGCGAAAATGTCCACCAAGCTGTGTTAAGATGACGTTTGAACAATGACCTGTGGACGCTATTTCTTGCAAGTAATGATCGAGTAGATTATCGCGCCAAATAACCCTCTCTAGCTGCATTGGACTGCCCATATCTGCTGGAAAGCCAGGAAACCAGGCATGAGCGCATGGCCCGCTTATGACGATGGTACTGCTCTTGGCTGCGACTTGGAGAATTGTGTAAAAACTAATACATAACCTGACAAGATCAATATATAGATTGCAATCTTCCAAATAATGGTACTATGTTGTCAACATACACCTGTTGATTACAATCATCAAGTTAGACAATAAACAGTACTCGAGCCTTTCGTTTTTGGAGTATTTGGTTTGTGGGGAGGAGACCTGATTTCTCCGACATTTCTTTCAGACACCCAAAATTGAGTTCATATTATTAAAAATTTTAATCTTGAACAGTATTTGTTTTTTCAATTAGTGATATGATGATTATACATAAATTTATGTATCAATAAACTATTATATTACCCATGTTTGGTGTTAGTGTCAATTATGTTAACTTGAGAAGAAACATCATGTGTAATGCCTCACAGTAAATTCTTCACCCGAAAAATCCCAATTTTGGTTTCGCGTCTGTCTGTCTGTGTGGACAAATTTTAAGTCCGATTTCGATCAAAATTTCAGGGATTATGCGGAACGGGGAGGAGATGGTCTCCTATGAAAATCATCGTCTTCGAACTGACCAACTCTTCATGCGCAAGCGCGAATTTCCTTGTAACAGCCTTGATCTCTACACTTTCCAACCGATTTCGATGAAACTTGCAGGGGCTGTGCAGCTTGACGTGTAGATGGTGAGTTATGTTATGCTATGGTTATGGTTAGTCTTTAGATTGATACCCATTTTGAGTATAACTACATTGCATCGAATTATCTATACAATCGGGCTATGGATACGAGGAAGCTATGTCCACACTCACTTGGCAGACTTTTATCCTTGAAAGTTAAAAAATGCTGCAAATTATTACACGAAGGTTTATTATTTCTCTATATACATCACTCGTCTGCAAGGAACACGGCTTTACCATTGTTACCACCAAACAACTTGAAGAAAAACATCGACCGCATTTCGGTCAGCTAAAATTTGAACGGAGATTAGGCCTCTTTTGCGATTCACACTCGTGTTTTTAATTCATCGTACGTCCAACCCTTAAATTCTCGTAGGGAACGAACGGTTTGTCCTACAGGGTTCCGCGTGATGTTAAAACATTCTAAAAATTCTATACTATCCTGAATTTATTTAAAAACAATACCTTTATATCAAAATTTTTAGAGTTAGGGCGTTTTCAAAATTTCAAAATTCATTTTTGAACCCTTAGAAGTGATCTACATCATCCAAAATCTTCGGGGCACAACTAGACCCCAAGTGGAGCCTACATACCAAATTTCATCACAATCGGTCAATGCTAAGTTGGGAAAGTGCCGAGTTCGGCGAACGGACGGCCAAATTTTTATTCGATTTTTGGATTCTACGTACCTTGAAACGTATTCCAACAAATTTTGAGGGGGGTTAAACAACAATTTTCTTGGTCGATTCCAAAGGTTCATTATTGAAAATTATAATCCAAAAATGGTTCCACTACCTTAGTAGACTCGGACGCAAAAAAAAAAAAAAAAAAAAAAAAAAAAAAAAAAAAACTTGGAAAAGTAAAATAAGCTGGAAACTAAATTTTATCTCTTAGCCATCAGTGATAGCAGAGAGAGAGCAGTTTTCAGCAAGTGATCAGATTTCCTCTGATTGAAAATCTCTACAGGAGAAATCATGGGAGTCTACAGGGGAATCAGAAAGTAAGGAAGATAAAATGTGAAGCAAGGGCACAAGGGTGACGTCTAAAGTTGAAAGAATCTCTAGAGGGAGTGTCTGGGAAAACGGGGTATTTTATTTGGAGGCTGGAAGGGATTTATTGAGTGGTAATGACGTGAAAGTGGTAGTGGAAGAGGAAGGAATTGGCGGCGAATGGACAAAGAAGTAGAGGGCGAAGAAGAGGAAGGAAAAGGAAAGAGGTTTGAAAAGGTGAAGGTGGCGGGCTGGGAGGGGGTAATGCGATTGGACTTTATCACCTGGACGGCCTGATTAGGGCACCTGCTCTCGATCTGCCGTTCTCGGCCGCCGATCCCGCCCCTTAAAAGCCCCTCCGCTTCCCTTCCCGTCCTTAACCGCCCCCAAACCGCCCGCCCCTTTGGACTATAAAAGTTTTACAAGAGCCCTGAGGTCACCCCCTCTCCTGTAAGCCCTCCTCGTTTTATTACCTGGGGGCTGCCACTTGTATTGATCCTCTCCCGCCAACACCATTCAACTACAACCCTTTCAATATCCTCCGTCCCCCACTGCTTCTACACTCTTCTTGCTCTACTAACCACTGATACTAAAGAGAGAAGATACATTTCAAAACCTCGAACGTTTTCAGATTGGAAAGGTGTATTCCAGCACAAAGAGATAGAAGGATAGATGTTCACCTAAACAGTAGTCCTTGATCGCCAACATAATTATACTGATGAGGCGAAGGTAGGAAGAGGGCGCGGTAGATGAGAGGAGGAGGTGGGGTTTGTGCACGGGAATTGGAAGCAAACTTAGGAGAAGGAGGTGGAAATGAAGGTAGAGGTGAGAGGAAAAGTGAGGGGCTGAAGTAGGAGGTGAAGGTTCTGCGGAAGTAGGAGACAGTGGTGTAAAAGGAGATAGGTGAGGCAGAGGTTAGGAAAGCAGAGGTTCAAGCTAGTATGAAAGCGAGGATAGGCAGCGGAGGTTTGGGCAGGAAGGAGGCGAATGAGCGAAAGTAGGAGGCAGAAGTTGACAGCAAGGGTGAAAGGGGGGTATGACGTAGGTGAAGAAGAGAGTGGAAGATGTAGGAGGTGATGTGTGAGGTAGAAGTAGGAGGCGAATACAAGGGAATGAGGTAAAGAGAGAGGCGAAGGTAGGAAGAGGGCGTGGAAGACGAAAGGACGAGGCGAGGTTACAAGTCTGAAGAGGGAAGCGAAGGTTTAGGCAAAAGTAGGAGATGGAGATGGAAACAAGGTGAGAGGTAGTGGTAAGAGGCATAGAGAGAATCTGATGTAGAAGGTGAAGGTGAGTGACTGCAGAAGATGAAGACAGTGGTAGGAAAGGCTGAGATATGTGGCAGAGGTATGTAAAGTAGAAGTTGAAGTGAAAGAGGCGAAGACTTGTGTAGGAAGGTGACGAAAGAGCAAAGTAGGTGGTGGAGGATTAAACGAAGGGAGGTGGTGGTAGTAGACAAAGGTAGGAAGCGAAGAGAGAAGCAGAAATAGGAGGCAAAAGAGTGGCAGAAGCAGGAGAGGAAGGTAGAGGTAGAAAGAAGGCGAAGCAGGAGCGGAAGTAGGAGGCGGAGATAGGAGCAAATGTAAGCAGGAGGTGAAAGCAGGAAGGAAGGTTACAATGGTTTTGTCTTCCTTTTCTTTTCAACTTGGGGTTTTCGCCTTCAAAATGAAGGGTTCTTTGTTAGACCAAAAGTAATAACGTCTCCCAAGTGGGTTTGGCACACAGCTTCCTTATATCTGTAATACGTTATATTTCAGATCCTCAAATTTTCATCGGAATCATACGACAATTATGGAAGATGGCGATGAAATTTTGGGACGATGAGGTCATCAATCCTCGACTACAGAAGTAGTGAGAAAATTTTATTTTCGAGAATTGACGTATTCGTCTGGGTACAATCAGAAGTGACGAGATAAAGAAGACCGTCTTGGGCAGAGCTCATCTTATCCATCAAAATTTCCCTTTTTTAGCGGATGAAAATATAAGGAGTAGGTATTTAAACTGTAATAGTTTTATCCTATTTCCTTGATGAGACTTCCTTGTCGATAATTAAGGGAAAAACAGCTGGTACAAGCGAAACGATAAAAAAGTGAAAAAGTAATACTAAATTATCTTGATTCATCTCCCAGATTTTCTTGGATGGTTTATATTTTTATTGACATTACCTATAACTGTTGAGAGATGATTCAATAATAGGTGTAACTTTCCTTAGTGCTAGAGGTGTGTCGGTACAGACTATGGACATGTCCACACAGTCGCATACATTGTCACATGCAGTGACAAAAACTCAGCCCTTACCGGTCCAGTTCCACGCACCAATAAGATATCATGGAATGGCTCTGGACCGGGAAGGGATTTGGATCGGTGAGCATGGATATTGTCTCCAGTTTAGTTCCATGTATAATTATAACTTATAATTGGAAGTGCCCTTACCGTTTCCACGGACTGAGAAGATATAGTATAACATGGAATGGCTCTGGACTGGTTAGCATGGAAGTTGTCTCCAGTAGTAATACTCTTATGTTATGATCTTAAACTGCAACGAAAAATTATGCTTTCCTTCAATTGTTTGTTCACAAACTATCATAGTTAATTGTCTCTTTTGTAACTATTGTTCGAATTCCTTCCTTTTGTATTTCAAGTTGAGATCATAAGCGTGGAAGAAGATAGATACGGATTTGATTGCCATCTTCTTCCATGTCATGAGAGTGGGATTTGACCGCCCTCGGCTGTACCGGAAATGGAACTGTACCGATAATTTGGAACGGTTACATCTTTGTCACTGTAACCATTGGAACCGTTCCAGGAAAATACATGGACCCTACTTTGTGCCTGTCAAACAAATGCTGACATAAGCAAGAAGAAATTAGCCATTTTCGGGATTGCAGATCGTTGTTGCTTCCATGACGGAGGGAATAAAAATAACCACACGACAAACCAAAAAGTGATACCCTGAGGCCAAGGTGCATAATTATCTGATGAAGAGAATTAAAAGGCACGCTGCCCCCTACTCCCTCTGAATTAATTATCCGTTACCTAATATTTACGTTTCAAGTTAATCAAAGGTTCCTCTTCCAACTCTCTTACCCGCCCTCAGTTACACCGCCAACTGGTTTCAATTACCTGTTGTCATTTTAATTCGACCAACCAAAATTTCAGGTGCTCAATCACCACCCTTGACAAGCAACCCCCGAATAATCATATTTTCGAAACCAACTTATTCCTTTTTCAAAAAGGATAAAAAAAATTTCCTTCCGGCTTTTACCGTGACCGTAGGCTCTTTTATGCTGTTCCCCTCGACTAATTATCCGTTTTTACGGGATATGAAATTCTCTTTCGACCCTCCTAATAAATCTCCATCAAGCTCTGGGGAATGTGGCGGTGCGGAATGTGACTAGGTACGAGGAACGGTAGCTGAAGAGAGGGGATTGTGACGGCAGGGTGTGCTCTTTGCCCTTTTGATGTGGGGAAAGGCTCCCTGATAAAAACGATCCTTTTCAAAAGAGCCATCTAAAAGCCACGTGGAACCTTATAATTGACAAACTTGTTACCAAAAGGTATTCCATTATTAAATCAGGGCTCCCTCTTGACAATTTCTATTCAATTTTCTCCCTTATGCCCCTCGCGTAACGTCTGCCTGTCTCATTTTGCTTTGAACAAAAGCGACACAACTTTGGAGTAATTTGAGCCCTTGGTTGGGTTATGAAGTGGGGTGTGGGAGTTAGTCCACCTTTGACGTCTACAGGAATAAAGTAATTAGTTTTCATCTGAACGGAGAATAATCAGAATTACCCGACCTACGGCGGAAATATGTAACTCAATCGCGGGAATTACCTTACTGGCCATTTATCCTTTTATTCGGGACTGAAACTAAAATTGATTATAATGAACCTGGTTGAAAACCTATCAGCAATATCGATGTCACTCAGTGAATATTGATAGGTCAGCCCTTCAAACGCGATGAAAGGCTACCGCAATTTGGTTTGTTTTTAACTTCCCTCTTTATGGAAAAAAAAGAAGGATGAAACTCTCTACCTTATTATGACTCGAGTTGCTCGATGCCTAAATGGGGGGTGCGCCTTGATTTTTTTAGATTTTTAATCGAAAGTAGGGGTGTGAATTCACACCCTGAGAATTTTGACACCAGCCGTTCTCTTTCTAGATGAGTAGATCTTTTTCTATGATTTTTCAAAGTTTCGACCGTTTATGACGTCACGCGCCCCTCTCGCCTGGACGGGACCCCCCAGCCCCAGGGAAAAAGCCCAGGGGAAAACAACCCTTCGGCCCGAAGGCTGTCAGGGCCCACTTCCTAGCACTTGGTGAACCATAAGCCCGCACGAATCCAACAGATTTTGGAACAGGTAGTCGTCTATGTTAGCAGGCATACCCTTCGGGGAATTGGCCAGCCGCATTCTTTCTATCTGCGGACAGTACGAATGCACGTCACCGATCGCGAGGAGTTGGAGGACTTGGAGGGGTCGTGGGAGTGGGGAGAGTCGGAGGAATCGTTTTAGCCTGCTTTTAGTAGGGTTTTCAGCTAGTTGAAAATGATAAACTAAAATGCCCTCTGCTTGAGCAGGAAAGAGCACCGCTAGATGAACAGCAACATTGGGTTGCGCGGAATAAAATGGCTGCAAAGCCGCAATCTGGTTTTTCTATACTTGAACGGATGGATCCATCGCTATACCTCGAATTCTCTTGAAAATTCGATGAAACCCTTCATATCGATGTAGAAGAGTCATTATTCACCTCCCGATATAGTTCAATTTACATAATCCGCTTACGGCGAGAGCCAAGAAGAGAGACGTGGTTTAATCTACTGTGAAACTGTATAAAACCAACGGCATTCCCTTATTAATTCGGCAAAAGGTGGGGGAGAGAAAAAGAGAGCTCGGTAAGTGGCTCTCACCCCTTTTCTTACACTAATGAACTGAACAACCCCCGTTTTTCGAGCCCCGGTCGCAATTTTATTATATTTTAAGAGTGGGATGAGATCGGTTGGACGGGGAAGGGATGAAAATGGGAAGACCTTTTTGTGAGAAGGGGGAACTTGAGAATTTTTTAATTACAACGGAAATTCCTAAGTGCTTCTAAAATAGGAGGGGGGGGGCTTTAGTATATAATGAATTGAGGGACACAACGTAAACCCCCTCCACGAGCTATTCTGCCTCTCTTGTTAATTATTTAATGTCTTCCACCGCCTCCCTTAATTTCAGGCTGAGTGTCTCAGTTTAGACTTATTTTGCCCGCTACCGCCTCTTTGACCTTTGTTCTCCTTCCGACGCTCAATTAATACCGTTAAAATAAGACTCTCAAAAAGAGAAATAATTAATGAAAAAGATTCAACGATGACAAAATCTTGGACTTTTTTTCAACTAAAACTATAGAAGGTGGGAAACTCGATACATTAACGAGTGGTTGGATAACTGGAGCGTTCATTATTTTAATTAGGAGACCGCCGAGTTTACCATACCAAAAATGAGTGTTCAGGCAATTTATCAGATCTGTGAAGGAAAGGCCTATAATCATATTAATAGAAAGTCCTGACATAATAGAGTTCATCAACTCATATTGATGGAATTGGGATTTTTTAACAACCATCAATGGAATTAAAATATAATTTTTTGCATCCGAGTCTACCAAGGTAGCGGAAGCTTTGTTTTCACTTTTAAAGGATGAAAAAAAATGAATTGAATATTATTTGGTCGTCTAGTTATCAGTTACATGACCCTACGGTTTATACTCACCGTAGGTAGACAATCATTTTGGTAATCCAATAGATTGAATTAGTGTCAATTTGCAGCATATAAAAGTGTTATTTGAATAAGATTTTTTTAAATCTCATTTCAGATTCTTTAGAATATTATGTTCCGATCCCATTTTATAACTTGATTCAAAAGCATATCATCTCATTCCCTAAATGCAACGTTATATTATTAAAACGCAAAACTGAGTACAACTCAAAGAAAAGAAAACGATCGCATTTTGGTCAGCTGAAATTTGAACGGAGATCAGGCATCTTTTGCAATTTCCACTCGTGTTTTTGATTTGAGCTACAGAGCTCCGTGTGGTTTCATTCGATTCTAAAATGCTGCAAATTATTACACAAAGGTTTATTATTTTTCTATATAGATCACTCGTCTGCAAAGAACACGGCTTTGCCATTGTTACCACCAACCAACATGAAGAATAACATCAATCGCATTTCGGTCAGCTAAAATTTGAACGGGGATTAGGCTAATCTCCGGTTTGTTCTACAGGGCTCCGCGTGGTCTCTAAAAATTCTAAAAATTCAATGCTATCTTAGATTGATGGAAAAACAATACCTTTATATCAAAATTTTTCGAGCTAGGGCGTTTTCAAAATTTTAACCCTTATTTTTCAACCCTTAGAAGTGACCTACATCAACCAAAATCTTCGTGGCACAACTAGACCCCAAATGGATCCCACAAACCAAATTTCATCAAAATCGGTCAATGCTAAGTGAGGAAAGTGCCGCGTACGGCGGACAGCGGACTGACGACGAGATTTTCATTCTATTTTTCGATTCTACGTACCTTGAAACGTAAACCAACAAATTTTGAGGGGGGGGGGGGGGGGATTAACAAATTTTTTTCCTTGGTCGATTCCAAAGGTTCATTAATGAATATAATAAACCAAAATTCAATACTATTTCAAATAGATGAAAAAACAATACCTTTATATCGAAATTTTGAGTCAGAGCGTTTTGAATATTTCAGCCCTCATTTTTCAACCCTTAGAAGTGGCCTACATCAACCAAAAGCATCGTGGCACAAATAGACCCCAAATGGGTCCCATATGTCTAATTTCATCAAAATTGGTCTTTGGTGACTAAGGAAAGTGCCGCGTACGGCGGTTGGACGGCAAAATTTGCATTAGATTTTTGGATTTTACGTACCTACCTTGAAACGTAAACCAACAAATTATTAGAGGGGGATAACATTTTTTAATTATCATTATTTTTCCGACTGTCACTTTTAACTCAAGAAAGCGTTACTGTTTTCATTTTAACAAAATAAATGTCATGTGTACATATTTCACAAAATAGGTAAACATTTAAAAAAATTTTTGGTGGAAAAAATGGCACAAAATTGATTATTATTAAGAGATTTGACTGTAGGTCTACCATCTGTAGTTTTTCTGGCTCGACTCCGATGGTTTATTATTGAAAATAATAAACCAAAACTACTCCGAGGAGATTCTACCATTCTCGACTAGTTCCGACAAGGGAGTACAATATTGCTGACATTCATTTATGAAATACATTTATAAATACTTTATAAATTTTACAAAGTAAAGTAAAGTAAACAACCATCTCAGATTGAATGTTCGTCCGACTCCCATTCCTGGCGTCGCGGACGTCATCAGCTGTCTTTCAAAGGGAAGATCGGAATTGGTTCTGATGATTTAGCTCATGGCTATTTATTGCCTCACCCGCCTAAGTGGAGCGGGGATCACCAACGTAGGGACCAGAAAAATTATCTGGACCTTTAATACCGCCCTCGATCTCAGGGGAACCGATTCATTAACCAGCAAAGGGCTGTTGGTTACATAATATTCATATTTCTACGTGTATTATGGAAATATACAAGTTTATCTTTTTCTAAACTCAAACCAAAACTATACTCCAAAACGATGAAATACAAAAAAGTAAAAATTCTACGTTGTTTCGAATTTAACTTTGGTTGGTCTCACACCGACCCATCCAGCACGCCCTGTATGGGTTGATAATCCTTCGATGGTATTCATAAGAGCAGACACCAAAAAAAAAATTCCAGATGGCAGATGTGTAGTAATCCTAGAGTCAACCCTGTCCCTAACACAATACCCTTGGTAGCTTTCAACCCTTTTCATCGACAGAGTCCAATTTTAATCAGGCTGTAGGGGAGCGTTGGTGCTATTTTCGTCGACAAAGTTGGGGAGATTTCTCATCTCTAATTCATGGGATGGCAGGCACCCACCTCCACAAAAGCAAAACTGCAATACGCCTGGCAAGTTCGTTGACACCACATCAATTACAAAAGTAGAGTCAATTACAAAGCGTAGTGTTGAATGCTACAGTGTTCTTTTTACAGAATTCAAAAAATACAGGTAAAATTTTATACAGAATCTGATTTTCAATTTTGAATTCATTACGGTAAGTGAAGAAGAAGAGTTTTTATGGAGAGTGTGCCGGCCCGTAACTGTTAACACGACGTAGGCGAGGGTAGATTGAGTTGGCTAGACAGAGATTTCGACCAGATTGGGTACTGGTGGCAGCTCTTATTATGCTATAGAAATCAGTGAGATACGAAGGGAGGCCGGATCCTCTAGTCTTGACCGTTACTAATCTTCATACCTGTGGCTTGTTTGTAAAATATGTGCAAGTGAGAGTTGATTAAGTAAATAATTAAGGTAAGTTGATACAATTTCACCTGCATAAAATTGAGAACAAGAGCTTCAATTCAATTGTTTTGTTAATGTATGAAAATACAATTACCTATATTGTAAACATACAAAAATTTGTTTTTTTTTTTTTCAAATTTAAAAATCTATAGAAAAATCTAGAACATTTTAGCAGAGGTACTTCAAAAGCCCTATTACAGTCTGTCAGTTCACGAATGATCTTTCCAAGGGCCACACTTGCGATATCTGCGTCTGCAGAATCTGTCTACAGGGTGTAACACGAGAGGCTCATGACACACGCTTCCGCGTGTTCTACAACTAATTTCCGACCAAAAGTGCCTCTGACATTTGTTGGTATCCCCACTCAAAATACTTTTTTCACTTTTAAATTGTTTTTCGTGTTTTTGATCTTTGCTCAATAAATCTACCATAATTCCCTCAATTCGAGAGTTAGCTCAAATCTAAAAACTTTGTTGGAAAGAGCGTTAAATTTGCAATCGTTTTGATGACCAATAACATTTTTTTAAAGAGGATTTGAGATGTGCAAACGACGTGTGAAAAGTATAACCCGTCAAAATCTTGAAATCGCTTGTTTTTTCAGTCGCCTGATAACCTTATCAATTCTTGACGTAGAATTGTGAAACTTCCCTAAAAAGTGCGCCAAAATTTCAGCTTTCCAACGATGTAATCAAAAAATATTTTAAAATCGAATTTAAGGGAGAAATTTCAGTTCGAATGCGGAAAAACGTGAATATTTTTAAAAGAAATCGACGGTTTGACAGGAGGACTCCGGAGTCTTCACCGCCGCATCTCCTACGAAGCACAGAGTTAAAATGTTATTGGGCATCAAAAAGATTGAAAATTTAACGCTCTTTCGAACAGATTTTTTTAGATTTGAGGTAACTCTCGAATTGAGGGAGTTATGGTAGATTTATTGAGCAAAGATCAAAAACACGAAAAACAATTTCAAAGTGAAAAAAGGGCATTTTGAGTGGGGATAACAAAAATTTCAGGAGGCACTTTTGGTCGGAAATTAGTTGTAGAACACGTAAGAGAAAGGTTGTGAACCACTCGTGTTACACCCTGTATAAACCCAGTATTGTTGGAGTAGAAGAACACTACTACTACCCATTACTACTTGATACTTGGGAAAATCCTTGGTGGGATGTTGGGGTCTGTTATTTTTTATAAAGTACAGAACCAAGAAAGGAGGTGGAGAAGGTTCACAGGGATACATGCTGCCTCAGATAGTGGCGCCATCTCTGACGAGGAAACCCAACTAATGGCCTAGAAGGTAAGTGTAGAAGGTACCTCGAAGGCCCTATTACAGTCCGTCTAGTCGAGAAATTTTCTTCTTCGGGTTGTTTTTATTGTTTCGTAGCCTAGGCTATCAGTTTTGATTTAAAAGTGGAAAAAAACTGTTGCAAATAAAAATCGGAGTTCCAAAAAGATACCTCAGGATATTGAGGGTTAAGGACGACTTTTAATACAGTCATCAATCAAATCCCCTATTTGTTATCTATTCTGAAAGAATTAGCTGTGATGTTATAGTGAAACAAGAATGTCTACAGTCAAATGAAAAGTTTGAAAAGGGAAGAAAGTGTCAGCTTCTCTTTTGTTATGTACGGAAATGCGTCTTGTTGCCTCCTTGCAGAAGGGGGTACAAAGCAGGGTGCACAAAGCTCCAAAGCCCATTGAACGGATGTAGATAAAGAAAGACGGAAGGGGAAGATAGTGAACGTAAAAGGATGAGAAAAAGTAGGGAATCTCCGAGAGGGAAAGAGCGATTTTCTTCAGCTAAAAACCTTTTTTTTCTCTGTTCACTCTAACGATCTTTCTGGAGTAGAAGGAGTCCGTCAAAGAGACGAGGAATTTTTTAATTCTGAAATATCCGAGTCGGTTGAGAGAAATGGAGGGGGGCTTTTTTCAGGAGGTCAGACGCAGAAGAAGTTTAATCAAGACATACTTGAGGCCGCCTATTGGATTTACCTTAAGCTTCAATTTTTTGCATCCCTCCCCACCCCACCTCTCAACCCATTTTTCGCTTTACCATTTTTTTTCCTTCAAAAAGATCGTTTTTCCTCCTTTTTATACAACGTTTTAAAACTCCCGCCTCTAGTCATTTCTTATTCTTTTTTCGTCGTAAGACAAAAAATCTTTGAAGAAAATTCAATTTTTTCTCGACTTTATCGGCGGTTAAAAGAATGTTTAACTTAGAAACCAAAAGAAATTTGTTTAGCCTTAATGAGCGACGAATTGAGTAAATATCGTAAATTCGAGATTTTCCAGTATAAATAAATTTACCTTTATTTTTGTTCTTAACTTTCTATCTTCAATTGAGAAACGTAATCCAACAGGTCACCTTAAACTTCTTGTTACTTCAGGAATAAAAATATGCTAAATGAAAATATTTTACCTAATTAACCTGAAACCATGAGTTAGTTATACTTATAATCTCTAGTTGATTATATCGAACATTGAGTTTCAAGTGAACCACTTACCATCTACCTCAGGCTATATATTTACAGAACAAATATGAAAATTGTGAAACAAGGTGATAAGGAGGCAGAAAATAAGAAAGAATTCGATATTTACGCGCAAAATGTGAGCAAATACTAGTAGAATGATTAAACTCCATAAAAAATTATAATCTGTCGTGGTTCAAATTATTTTCAAAACATAGGGTCCAAAAACGTGATTTTTGAGACTTTTTTGGTAGAAAAATGCAGTATTAAACATTGAACTATTGGTAATGGTATATTTGAAACCAGCGTGAACGTGTATGCGATGCGCGTATTCATAAGATGTTCAAAGTGGAAAAACATTTATTATCATAATTAAAAATGACTAAAAATCTGTTAAAATATATTATTAATTGAAAAATGTCTTATTCGGTTTTAAAAATTATAGTTAGTTTACTAATACCACATAATTTTTATTGAAAAATATCCCATACATTAGGTATTGTCATTTAATTTTTATTTCAGATAGGTACATGATCTTTTTGAATTGATAATTGACGGATTTCTGAGATTTTATTACTCCCACCACTCGCCATCATCTTTCACCTTCGTTGCAAGAGGCTTTTGTCATACGAATTCAATCCGCGTTGACTTCCTCTGATGACGATGAGGGACCTAGTCATGTTTGTTGGACACTTGAATGACAGTGGCACTGATTAACTTGCAACTACGAGAACAACATGCCTCAACGATTCATGGAAACATGAGTTGGGTCTGATCTCTGAAGCGCTGACCCGTTCATTATGGAGAGGGTACAGTGCAGTCCGTTGTTCCCAGACCGGTGATCTGCATTAGCGTGTTCGGATCCCTCAACGTTGATACTGACATATCGAGTAAACATGCTCACACCACTGACAACGTGATTGAGAGAACACCGGATAACCCATCAACAGTTTGTTACCGTGTTGTGAGCCCAACCATGTGTCATACATATTTTACAATACACATGGGAAGCCTCGACAATAGCAAACGCAGTAGGTTTCTATTCAATCATCAAACACTTGAACGGAGCCCAGATATCTATCTTTTATCCCAAGATGCCAACAGACATTGAAAATTGAGTGGAAAGAAGAGCTATGGTACTTGAAGGTTTATAACTCCTAATACGACATGTGGTCATGAGTATGCTCCATGAACACGCTAAAATGATAGTCCAAATTAGCAATACCATCAATATTATGTGAGAAACATGTAACAATTAGATATAATACCACTAAAAACTATTAAAAAAAAGTGAAGTAAGAAACCATCTGCTATCTTCCAGAGGGAAGAACTGAATAATTGGTTTTGAAAAGTTTTCGTTCTTGGCAACTAATTGCCTCCCCCCCCCTCCCCCCTTATGTGGATAGGGATTCACCAACGACTCGACTCGAAAGAATATTAGGACCTGCGATCCCGTATGCCAGCGGTCACCAATCCAAACTCCCGAGCCGATTAATTTCAGTGATCACACGGTGCATTAAACCAGCTAACGGCTGTTGGTCCTGTCTACGTTGGCTCGTCTATTCGTGGACGAGCAAAAACGTTTTCTACCAGAAAACGCTGCAAATTATTACACAAGGGTTTTTATTTGTCTATACAGGGTGTATACACTTTCGAAGGGCATAACTTCAGGGTACGATTATACAAGGTATTTCCAACCAAAAATGTCTCCCAGCAGATTTCTAGTAACCCACTCAAAATTCTATTTTTTGACGTGACAACGTCTTATAAATTGGTTTGCCGGGTGACACTTCAAGAAACTGCGTTACGCTCCGCTCACGTTATGCGCTCACAATGAGAGCGAGTGAGAGGCACGCGTCCCTTCCACTCGAGCACAGTTAGCCCGCCTAAGAGCGAGAGAGACAGAGCGAGAGAGATAGGCATACACACCGGTTCATGTCTTGCGCTTCTATTTAGGCGCCTGCATACAATTTTACACGTTGCCGAAGTTACTTGCTTTACCGCTGATACTACCTTCAAATTTGTGCTCGGTGCTGTTTATATTCATCCAGGATCAAGTGTACAAGACATCGGAATATTGCTACACCAGGCACTTCTTCCATACGTGCATAACAGCCAGTACGTGCCACCGTTCCTGCAAGTTGATCCTAATATGCCGATTCTTCTATGCGGTGACTTCAACCAAAACGTGAAGTCTGATGACAAGTTTCTCAAATTCATTAAAGATACGTTTAATCTTGATTGCGTATCAGATATGTCTAAGTCTACTACGTTAAAAGGAACAACCATTGACTTGACATTTTCATTCACTTTCATTTCATATTTCTCCTATCATCGCCCTATCCTCAACAAAATCACTCAGATAGGAACAAGTTAAGCTGTAGTAAACGCTGTTTCATTGTACGCAAATGTATTGCAAGTTATTGTATGTATATTTGTATATAAATACGTATGTATGTGTAAAGGTAAAAATAAAATTTTGTTAATATGAAATTCAGTGCGAGATTATTTGTATAAATTCATGTTTTAAATATAATTCTTTGTATAAATAAATGTTTTAAATTGTTACTATTATTTTATCCTTCTTCCTACTATACGAATGAATATTAACATTAAAATTATTTTACCACTCAAAGTCGTTGTCACGTAATAAAACTTTCGCCCGTATACCGACTTTACAGGCAACCAATTTTTTTTCACTTTAAAGTTTTTTTTCGCGTTTTCGACCTCACGGCACTGATATGGTCATAACTTCCCTTATTTCTCCTGAAAATTCAAATCTAACTACATCGTTAGAAATAGCGTTAAATTACCAAGCTACCTAAAGCAAAATCAAAATTTTTTATAAATAAAATAGTATCAAAAAATCAAGTCAAAAAGCGAACTTTAAAATTTTTTTGAAACTTGACTTTCTTCGACCAACGTTTTTACTCTAAATCCCTGCCCATTTCGATTGGCGCTCTTCGGATAAAACATGCTCAAATTGTCAGCTTTCCCACGGTCTATCAATTTTTCTGTTCAACATTCAAAAAGAAAGAGTAAATGAAGTTTGAATGTCAAAAAACGTGTGTTTTACAAGCAAATCCAGTGTTTCAAGCCGTTTTATGGTCCCCCTCGATCTCAAAATGGCTTGACGATTTTGGTATCACTTTCTATGTAATATTTTACGATGAATCCAATAGTGATACTTCCGAATGATTCCGACTGCAAGAAAGTGGATTTTTCGAAGAAAACCTTCAGTTTTCGTAGATAAAATACGCATTATTCGTAGATATGGAAGATATCATAAAGTAATACCTTTCTACTCAACAAAAACTTCAATCAGCTAGAAATTCGGTGTTCTTATTGAGCAGAAAGGTGTTACTTAATGAACGATGCGAAATTTATGTATGAAAAACAAAGTTTTTCTTCGAAAAATCAACTTTCTAGCCGTCAGAATCATTCGGAAGTATCACTATTGGATTCAGCGTAAATAATTACATAGAAAACGATTCCAAAATCGTCAAGCCATTTTCAGATCGAGGGGGACCATAAACCGGCTTGTAACACTGGATTTGCTTGTAAAACACACGTTTTTTGACATTCAAACTTCATTTACTCTTTCTTTTTGAATGTTGAACATTAAAATTGATAGACCGTGGGAAAGCTGACAATTTGAGCATGTTTTCTCCGAAGAGCGCCCATCGAAATGGGCAGGGATTTAGAGTGAAAACGTTGGTCGAAGAAAGTCAAGTTTCCAAAAAAAATTTCAATTTCGCTTTTTGACTTGATTTTTTGATACTATTTTATTGCTACAAAATTTTGATTTTGCTATAGGTAGCTTGGTAATTTAACGCTCTTTCTAACAGTGTAGTCAGATTTGAATTTTCAGGAGAAATAAGGGAAGTTATGACCATATCAGTGCCGTGAGGTCGAAAACGCGAATAAAAACTTCAAAGTGAAAAAAATAGAATTTTGAGTGGGTTAAAAGAAAATTGCTTAGAGACATTTTTTGTTGGAAATACCTTGTAAAATCGAACCCTGAAGTTATGCCCATCGAAAGTGTAGACACCCTGTATAGATCACTCCTCTGCAAACACGGCATTGCCATTGTTACCACCAGCCAACATTATGAGAAACAACGATAGCATTTCGGTCAGCTAAAATTTGAACGGAGATTAGGCCTCTTTTGCGATTCACACTCGTGTTTCTGATTTATGGTAAGCCCAACTCTAAGTTCGCGAAGGGAGTGAACGGTTTGTCCCACAGGGCTCCGCGTGGTCTCTAAAAATTCAATACTATTTAAAATTGGTGAAAAAACAATACCTTTACTTCGAGAGTTTTCGAGATATGGCACTTTTGAAAATTTGAATGTGCAGTTCACGTCTGAAGAAATGCAGTACTTTATGGAGTTACCTCCAGGATACCAATAAGCTTTACCACACGTTGAAGTGTATGGGATTTGCTGTTCAATCATCTTCGCCCATCGCTCTAGATTTCAAAGTTCTAATAATAACAGACAGCCATATTAAACAAAACAGCAAATATGATGATCGACACAACAAACAATTATCTGCCAATTGATTGAAAATGAGGTCAGAAATAAAACTCCTCTTTTGCCGAGCTTTCGGTGAATTTATCACCTTCCTCAGGGCCAACAAAAACTATATTCTCCCTTAATATTTAAAACCTAATCATCATATGAGTAGAAAACAACAAAATTAGAATCGCAACAAAAAATTTACAGATATTACATGTACACATTTTTTTTAACTCAAAGGATGTGTTATTGTGTGAACATCACATCAGCGTCAATCAACAAATCAGTAGTTAGAGATGCCACTACAAACTTTGACTGATTTTGACATTCGAAACATTTGCATACATTAAACGAGATCAAGTGTAAAATCAGATAGATTAAAATAGGTTATTATTAAATACGCGTATCACAAATCACCGAAAGCTCGACAAAAGAGGAGTTTTATTTCTGAAGACCTCATTCCCAATCGATTGACAGATAGCCATGACAATAGCACTCAGTCCATTCGTCCAATTCGTTTAAGTTGATAAGAGAGATTATTTATTTTGGTTTGGGAAAGGTATAAAATCCACCTGTCTACTAGCTTCACTGATGAGAAAATTTGTATTGCTTCCGTATTTGTATCGGAAGAATTGTTTTCACTATTCAAAGATGAAAAAAGTCCTCCAAAATCCTTCCCCAACTCCTGCAATACCTACCACCCCAAAAAACTCCCCCTAAATTTTCCACTCGCAAAAAATCCTAAATCCTTGTAACAGCCATAACTTCTACATTTTCCATCCGAATTCGATGAAATTTGGATTCTGTTGGTCTGCTATGAAATTGCCCCCAGACAAAAGGCCCTGAGATTATTTGCTGTGCATCGGATCACCTGTACAATCGGTTTTTAGATACTAGGACGCTATGTGCCACACCTACTTGGTAGATGTTTTTGGAATATCACGAATTTTACAGGTAGTGACCTCCTGAAAAGGATCAATCTTAATGAGTTGTCCCTTCGATAGTCGAAGCTTTTAAAAAGCGGTGGGAAGGAGACAGAAGTTAGTGATGAAGCGTGAAGGAGTGAGAGGAGGGGATGTGAGCTGATTAAAGCCGGCTGTGGGACACTAAACGCGTTAGAGTGAGAGGCAATCTACGTTGGGCATGTAATAGCATTGGCGGGACAGATGGCCAATAAGCGCCCCCTCTGCCACACTAACAGGGTAAATGAAGTTGGAGGGCGTTAATGACTGTTTAGAGGTTGCCCTGCTTCCACCCCTAATTGACCCCCTCGCTCAGATAAAACATATCGTTCCTCCCCTTTCGTTCCTTCATCACGTTCTCCAACCGCGTCATCCTCGCGAATCGGCTTTTCCTCCACTTTCCCGTCCGATCACTGCGGCTCGAATGTCCTGTCACGACGAAGTTGTTAAACTGCCTTCCAGTGGTACAGAATTTCCCGCCTGGACTTTTTGTGTTTTCAAACATAAGAATGTTGCGAGACCCTTCCTTGTGGGATCTTATTATTTCATGTGAGTGTCCCTGATTGTTGTTCTGATCAATCCATCCACCAGAGGACGACCATAAACTGCCTCCCCAAATGGGAAGGATGTATTTATCGATCGGCACCCTCTTCGATCTTACGATTCTCTAGACCGGCGGCGACGATGTACAGGTGCAATGATTGTTTCATTTAATTTTTACATTTGAGGAATAGATTAGGGTTGGTCACTCAAGGGACAAAATAATCGGTCGGATCTGGTTTTGCACCTTTTTGACTGATTTTGGTTTATTATTTTCAATAATGAACCTTTGGAATCGACCAAGAAAAAAATTTGTATAGCACACCCCCCTCAAAATTTGTTGGTTTACGTTTCAAAATACGTAGAATCCAAAAATCGAATAAAATTTGGCCGTCACTTCTAAGGGTTGAAATTAAGGGTTGCAATTTTTAAAACGCCCTAACTCAAAAAATTTTGATATAAAGATTGTTTTTCCATCAATTTAAGATAGTATTGAATTTTTAGAATTTTTAGAGACCACGCGGAGCCTTGTAGGACAAACCGGTCGCTCCCTACGAGAACTTGAGGGTTGGACTTACGATAAATCAGAAATACGAGTGTGAACCGCAAAAGAGGCCTAATCTCCGTTCAAATTTTAGCTGACCGAAATGCGATCGATGTTTTTCTTCATGTTGGTTGGTGGTGACAGTGGCAAAGCCGTGTTCTTTGCAGAAGAGTGATCTATATAGAAAAATAGTAAACCTTTGTGTGATAATTTGCAGCGTTTTTCTTTCCTGACTGCGCTTTCCTTCTTTTCTGAGCTGTTTCCAAATGGTGTTTTGCTGGGTGTTTTCTTTGTAAGGCGAGTTGCTTTGTCGTCGAGAACACGATTATATATTAAAACACTGGCTCAATCCTGGGAACATTGACCTGAGAGTTGAGATGGGGGCGACAGAGTGGGGGGGGGGAAAAGATGATAGGCTGCTTTCGACGAGGGAACTGAATGATTGAATGCCCTTGGTGAAGCCTCCATAGCAGAATAACATTGCCAGGCGGGCGTCGGTGGTCTAGTGGACAGTGTACCCGACTGCGGTGATAAGATAAGAACCGTCTCGCGGGGATGCGAGTTCGAGTCTGGTCGCCAGCAGAAAGTTTTCTGTCTATTAGACGATCGGCAATCTCTCGTTCCAACCCAGGGCGGTGATGTTTGGGAAGCCATGAGCGAAATCATCAGAACAAATTCTGATCTCCCCTTAGGGAGACAGCTGATGACGTCTGCGACGCCAAGAATGGCAGTCGGACGAAAATTCAACCTGAAATGGTTGCTTACTTTACTTTACTTACCATTGCCAGGCCGTGTCGTTCAAAGACAGATTGTTTCAACGAATTTCCTACGATAATTTCAACATTTCAGATTTTACAAGGACAAAAAAGTGTTTCATCAAAATGTATTTTAGAACATTCTAAAACTGAGTAGGTAGGCACCTATATCTTTCATACCCCGACCTTCTGACTAGTCGCCTCTGCTGCCGGCACCGTACTTTTTTGGTGCTTTTTTTCGGAGTCGCTTTTCATTCTACTTCTTGTGTTTTATGGAGCTTTGGATTTTCACAGTGGGAAAAAATAATGTGTTATGAAGAAAGAAAAAACACTGCTTATGAACTTGATTGATCACAATGGAAATGTTCGACCCAGAGACAAACGGAATTACAAAAGATTTAATTAGTCGTCGGTCAAGAGGTATAGTAATTATTGTTATGATGTAGAAAAATAATCACGAACAATATTATGCAAAATAGTAAAATAAGGAAAAGCTCGGGATTCCGGTTCACTTCCAAAGCCGTTCTGGCAAGGGAGAGTGGATATCTGCGGGATTGCCAGGAGAAGTGCGGATATACCTGAAGAGAGTGCACTGGATGTGTGGTGAGGAGGGGGGAGTGTACTAAGGGGAAATACCGATACCCAGAGGAGGATTTATCTGTAAAAAGGGCTTCGTATTCTTTATCCCTTTCCCCTTCTACCTCCGCCCCAGAAGGTGGTTTTCAGATCGGACCAGCAAAACCCGGAATAGAGGCTTGGAAAAAAAAGATAGATGATAAAAAAAAACTGAGGACAAGGGGCAACGGAAGAGTGGAAGAAGGGTAGAGGAGAGAAAACCGAGGATCGAGGTAGGAAGGGGGGTTGGAATTGATTCTATACGGAGATGCTGGTAATATAATACCCGAAGGGAGGTAGTCGTTCTCCTCCTCTTTCTATCTGCCTCATCTTTTCTCCTCCATCGAGTTTTTTCCTTCTTCCGATTCACTGGAGCCATCGAGGAGGGAAGAGACGGAGGAGGGATCTTTATTATCTTTCTGACCAGGAAGGAAAGTAATCACTGCTCTTACGAAAGGCAGCTTCAGATAACGATAAATCCGAAAGAAAATACGGTAGGAAGGAAACATAGTCAGGAAGGAGGGAAAAATAAATGAAAACTCACGACCATCCACCCTACATGTACACATTCAGCTTGCCATTAAGGAGTGGTTGTTTTAGATAGACCGTCCTCAATAAATAGTGTATTACCTCAACTAATGATAGATATCTATTTATAATCAGTCAATGATTGATAACATCGTGTGACTCTGGAAAATTCTGTTGAAAAACTTGTCGTCCGGGGAGCGCTCGCTCTGTCTTTCTCTAGACGCAGAAGGTTGGTTGGTAAGCCAATCCAGCAGACCCTATAGGTTGGTAAGCACCTCAAACTGCAGTCTATTCCTGGGCTGTGAGATTGTTGAACATGAAAGAATTGTTATGTTCCACGATTTTTGTTCCACGTTTTTTTTTTTTTTTTTTTTTTTTTTTTTTTGATCGATGTTTTTCTTCAAGTTGGTTGGTGGTAACAAAGGCAAAGTCGTGTTCTTTGCAGACGAGTGATCTATACAGAAAAATAATAAACCTTTCTGTAATAATTTGCAGCGTTTTTAAAAATCCACGATCTACGATACCCAACATGCGAATTCAAGCCACCACCACCCCTCCCCCAATGGTGCCGTCCTGGCACCACAACGGTAATAAATCAAAACGTTGTACTAGTATCTATTCATGAAAAAGAATAGTTCATGAGAATCCAGAGGTATATTGATTAAGTTCTCTGATTTTCAAAGCTTGGGTTTGATATTTTATTAATATAATCCCCCAACTCATCCCTTCCCATGCTAATTGCGGTACTCTGGTCAAGTGTGTTCGAGTTGAACATAAAAAACGCTGCAAATTATTACACAAAGGTTTATTATTTTTTCTATATAGATCACTCATCTGCAAAAAACACGGCTTCGCCTGTGTTACCACCAACCAACTTGAAGAAAAACATCGATCACATTTCGGTCAGCTAAAATTTGAATTTTGAAATTTGAGATTAGGCCTATTTTGAGATTCACATTCGTGTTTCTGATTTATAGTAAGTCCAACCCTTAAATTCTCGAAGGGAGCGAACGATTTGTCCTACAGGGCTCCACTTGGTCACAAAAAATTCTATACTATCTATGAGGGAAGATGAGGAAGATGGGGGTGCGAGAGAGGGATGAAGGGAAGTGCCTCTATAAAAGGACCACCAGTTCAAATATGAGCCGAGCAAGACACGGGTGGTGATACCACGGAGTACGCCTACCGAGATGCCAAACTCGCGCAACTCCGTGGCACTTTTCCAGCACCACACCCTCGCCACGAAAAGGTTGCAGCTATCACCCTGAAGTTGTTGGGTGCCACTCCTTTTAGCTCCAACACCGCTTGCCGTAAATAATTTGTGTCACATTTCCTTATCTTAGCCCGCCAAGTCTGCTCCATGTCCAAGCTGACATTGACAACTTGGACACCCAGGATTACCCTGGTCACTCGGCATGTGGTACAATCTCTCCCTCTCAACATCCCAGCCGCTAGATGACAAAGCACCTGCTATCTGCTTGGCGACCGCATCATGACGTAGAATGCCGCTCCCATGAGTCCGAGGACACTGCTGCACTACATGATACAGGTGTTCGTTCCATGTTCATGTTCATGTTCCTCTAAGTACCGTGCACTACCCTCATAGGAGACCATCTACATGCCAATCTGAACATTCCCTGAAAATTTCATCAAATTCGTAAGGAAATATAAGGATTCTACGCTTGCACATGCGCAGAGGCTAATTACTTGCCGGCCTTTCAGAATGGTGTGTTGATCACCTTACGAAAATTTAAAAAATGTTTCCCCCCAGGTCACCCTAGGATGAGCTACCTATTCAATATTATATTGATCCGATGACGATGATTTTCGTAGGGAGCCATCTACATGTCAACCCGCACAATCTCTAAAAATTTCATCGAAATCGGACAATAACTTCATACAGTTTTGCCCGTTACGAGGATTTAATGCTAGACACGCAGGCGCACAAATACACATACAGACAGACACAGAACCAAAATTGTTCAGGAAGGCCCAAAACGTAAAACGCGAGTAGAAATTTTGACTTTGGAGAACTTTTTTTTCACACTTTAAATGTGAAAATAATGCTTCCGCTTCCTAGGTAGACTTAGAAGCAAACGAACCACGTGAATTGGCTGGAAATAGAGGCCTGGCAGAGTACACAAGATTATGCTTGAACGAAAACTTTTTTTTAAATAACCTGATAGACATGCACCTTTGTTTTTTTTTCGCTGAATTGCATTTAGAATGATCTAAAATGGATTTTCATGTGGTTATTTTTCTTCGTTGCGTGATGTCCTCCTTCACCCCAGATTCAAGTCCAGTCGAGCTTATAATCTCCTTCATGAGACTTTAAGGTGCGATATGTAATAAATAGTAACAAAGGCCTGTTAGTTATGCCCACACGTTTTGTGTAGGCAGGCTCGTAGGGGATTGGAGAAAAGACCATAAGACCTTGAAAGGGGAAAACGGCGGAAATTCTCGGGCTACCGCCGAAAATAGGTGGAAGGACGGAAGTGGGAAGGGGGATGTGGATCCTGACTGCGGTTCGGGAGATGGACGAAACGTTGAAGGGGAGGAGCGATAAACGCCCGAGAAGTAGGAAATCCTAGCTGGTCGTTGCATTATATAGAAGGTCTAAGTGGGTTGGGTATGAGGAGAGGGGATGTGAGTAATGTACTGTAAGTTGGCGGGAGATTAAGGGAAAGGGGGAAGAGTGGCTGCTGGGGGTTGGCGGCCCTCGGATTGCCTACATAATTCAGGAGCAAATATTGTGCATAATACAGTGTGCTCTGCAGGACTAAGCTTCATTGAAATATGTACCAGGCCTTCCTGCTCCACTCCCTTTCCAACGATAACCAGCGGGTGGGGGTGGGGGTGGGGGGTAGCAAGGATGAAATGGGGGAGGTACCAGGAAGTGATCATCCCATCGTCATCCGATAACCATTTCCCCTCCTGATGGTTGGAGGGTAGTGATGGGCGATTTCGATGCGAAAAAATCAGCAACAACCTAAAATTACCGTCTATTTTGAATGCATTTTATACAGAGCTAAACACAGGGTGCCTCGGCTAAGAGCCGTTGATGGCCTCGTTGACAGTTTCGATTTGGAGCTCGGAGTGGAGACGCTGATTTCGAAAATACCATTTCGAAAATACTTTGGATCTATATTTCTTGGAATCTTTGGATGAATAATGGATTTGATTGAGCCGTACAGCCCTAAAGCTGCGCTCCGTAAGTCTAGATTCCCGGCATAGCCAGGCTGGAACGAGGGAGGCGGT
The DNA here is from genome assembly GCA_009739505.2 of Apolygus lucorum. Lineage (NCBI taxonomy): Eukaryota > Metazoa > Arthropoda > Insecta > Hemiptera > Miridae > Apolygus > Apolygus lucorum. The sequence continues at coordinate 39,754,658 of CM019181.2, read as the reverse complement.
GAGCCCCGAACGCACGAAAACTCACACCAGGACCGAGATTTGAACGCACGACCTCCCGCAGAGTCGGTTCATATTTCGCACCCAGAAACGAACGCACGAGCGATCGCGGCTATACCCCCCCCCCCTTGTTGTACAGTGTAAGCTTATTCTATAATATAATATACTATTATGACATATACATAGGTATTGCTTCCGAGTCTACCAAGGTAGCGGAAGCTTTGTTTTAACTTTTCAAGGTTGAAAAAAACAAGTTTTCCAAAATCAAAATTTCCACTCGCATTTTACGTTTTAGACCTACCTGAACAATTTTGGTTCCGTGTCTGTGTGTCTGTCTGTCATGAAATCCTTGCCGCAGCCATAACTTCTTACTTACCCGATTTCAATGAAATTTGGTTGGCGTTAAACTAAATGAAGACGCAGGTAATTCCGGTAGGAAGGTTTATTGTAGACTGACTGAAAAGGGTGACTGCCTCTATTTATACAAGGTAAGAACCAATAGGAATGCTCGTTATTATAGCCAATCAGAGAAGGGCTGGAAGAGCTAGGAACTAGTGACAAGGATCAGCTACCTAGTAGAACTGATGCCTAGTTACATCAGACGTGTAGATGGTCCCCTATGAAAATCATCACCCCCGGACTAATAGTAGCCGCTGCACATGCGCAAACGTGAAATCCTTGTAACGGCCATAACTTCCACTTTTCCCATCCGATTTCGATGAAATTTTCAGGGATTACGCGGATTAGGTTTTAGATGGTTCCCAATGAAAATCAAGGCCTTAAAATTGACAGCAGTCTCTGCGCATGCGCAAACGTAAAATCCTTGTAATAGCTATAACACTTACGTTTTTCATCCCGATTTGGTGCAATTTTCTAGAATTGTTCATATTGGCGTCTAAATGGTCCCCAATGAAAATCATCTCCCCCAGACTAATAGTAGTTGCTGCGCATGCGCAAATGTGAATTCTTTATAACAGCCATAACTTCTACATTTTCCATCCGAATTCGACAAAATTTCTCAGGATTGTTCAGATTAGCGTATAGATGGTCTGCTATGGGAAGGATCCTCTATACAATCGGGTTATGGATACGAGGAAGCTATGTGCCACACCCACTTGGCAGACGTTTTATTTAGTTATATAATATACATATTATGTATACAGTGTGTTCCATGTTAAGGACCGGAAAACTTAGGGAGTCGATTCCAATAATTTAACCCTTAACCACATGCGGCCTCCTGGTGTTTTTTGGCCTTATTATAATCCTGGAAGCCTTCAGTGCAATTCTAGCACAACCCACAAAAAATCACTAGCTCTCAGATTCCGAAGGAATGCCGGAAAATTAATCAATTACATTAAATTGAAGCGTAAGAGGAACAGAAAAAAATAATTTTAGTCTCTGACAAAGAGATCAAATAACAGGAGTGCACTGTGAGTATAACAACAACAAAATTTTTAATCCACATGAAAGAGCATTTTATCATTTATAAATTGACCTGTTCCATGGAAGTCTGAAACACTATCACAAAATATCAGCACCATCATTTTTCCAAAAATTCTCCTTACCTAGCACCATAACGACCAAAAAAATATTCTTATTCATCGAAAATTCCCTCAAACCAGCACTATGACGAAAATAAGGAATACCTAACCCTTTTATATCTTTGCACGAAAATGTTGGAATTGGAGTTTTCATAAATATTGACCATAAAATAGTTCTGTAGTATGTATGAGTAATCATTTGGCCCAGAAAGTTCTTGAGAACCCGAAAAAATTCATGGGGTTGACATCGCTGTGACTTAAAATTTTGGCGAAAACCTCAATAATGAAAAAATACTAACAAAAAAACGTGTACTATGGACGGTTTTAACGAATCCTCGAACAGGAGGAAAATACTTACCTACGTTTCTCAAAATTTGATTTTTAACGTAGAATCCAAAAATCGAATTTTAAATAATCTGTCCGTCCGCCGTACGCGACACTTTCCTTAGTTACCACCGATTTTGATGAAATTTGGAATAAGGGCTCCATTTGTGCCGCGAAGCTTTCGGTTGATGTCAATCACTTCTAGGTAAGAGAAGAAGACTGATGTCAGTTTTCTTAGGCGCAAAATTATTGTTTGTAATTTTCAAAAGTGACCTAGCTCGAAAACTCTCGGAATAAAGGTTTTTCACCAATTTAAAATAGTATTCGATTTTTAGAATTGAATGAGACCACCCAGAGCTTTGTAGGACAAACCGTTCGTTACCAATAAGACTTAATGGGGTTTTTTCCACCGACAACTCCTATTTCTTCGAATTGACTGTGAGCATTCATTTCTTCAAAATAATCTTGATTGTGAAGCGAAAATATTGTTGATAGGTAGCGGCAATGGCAAAGCTGTGTTCTTTGCAGGCGAGTGATGTATACAGAAAAATAATTTATCCTTAATTTATTTCACCGGAGGACTGTATTATGTTGATTGTAAATTGGGCGTGCCCGTAAATAAATAAACATCTATTTACATATAATATAATAATGAGCGCAGCGTTACCAAATCATGTGGCAGTACCAAAGCCGGCTGTGGATAATCACATGGAAACCACGAAACCTTCTATTCCCTGCGAGCCCACGCCGCCATTAGTCGCCTAGTAGTGGAAAATTGGTCTATTGAAAATCCTCCACAATTTTCCCTCTCATGAATGGATCCACCCAGAAAATGACGGTCGACTATAAATGAATCAAATCACCGTGAAAGCCTCATGCTGTACCTCAAACGAGCCTCGTTGTTCCCTCAGGAGTCGAGTGGACCAGCTCTCAAACATTTGTACGACTTTATTTGGAAAGCCCTCCCCCTTCATGCGCTCTCCACCATCACGCGAAGCTAATGAATGAGTTTTCGAGCAGCCAAACCGCGTGTTAAAAGCTCGCGTGATCTCGCTTTTTGATATACGAACAACGCGCGACCCCTCTCGACGCGCTACAAACACTTTATCCCAACAAAAAAAAAACTGCGTACAAAGTTACAACGCCAACAGCCTAGTCTGCACGACGAAAAGGGAACGGAGGCGGTGGAAATGGGGGGAAAACACAAAAAGTCATCCATCATGAGGCGTCATTTTTGTAAACAGTACCGAAAAACCGAGTTTCGACGTTTTTCGGAAGGTGATGGAGGGATGTAAACAATCGACTCTCCCCTCTCCATTGTGTCGTGTTTCGTGTTTGCAACGGGAAACGCGGGAACCGTGTTCGTGTTTGACTCTCCCTTCTGTTACTTTATCATATAAGAGAGGAGGAAGGAGGGAGAGTTCTCAGCCATCAGGCGAGTCAATATTTGCCTCATGTGTCCCAGATTACCAGGCGAAAGGGGGTCCACATCGCCCCCCGCACGATTCTACTGCAGGAGAAAGACTCGGTTCAAATTAGTTTATGCTAAACTATACTCGTGTTTGCCCACCTCCCCGCCGAAGTTCTCGTTTGGGATTCATGAGTTCACTTTCCATCCAGCGCAGGAAATCCCTCTATTATGAAACTGAGTGCGGGTTTCGAAGGGGGAAGAGAAAAACCTCCACGCGAATGATGGGGCTTGTTTACACCTGAGTGAAGCTGTAATCTACACTGACAGGTATCAGGTACCGACCCCAGAACTCGGAACCTTGCAATACGCCCCTACTAAAATATAATTTTTTTTTTTTTTTAATAAGAATGCATTTATTTATTTTTTAATAAACATACAATCTGATTCATTAACCCTTAAATAAATTAAATGTTACTGTAAATATTGCATGTTAAGTATATCTGAAAACTGTTAAAACTGCTAAATGCTACACCCTCTGAAAGACAGAAGTCTTGTGTCGAGGGAGGAGCGTCCAGAGCTACATTACACATTGGCAAGAGAAATCTCCCGATATTATCAAATTACAATAACCAATACAAAGAAAATTAATCGTCTCTATTTTTACATTTCAATATTTGAGAATCTTTCTATTGTTTAACTTCTGATTTTTTTTGGTTTATTATTTTCAATAATAAGCCTTTGGAATCGAGCAAGAAAAAAAAAAATTTTAACCCCCCCTCAAAATTTGATGTTTTACGTTTCAAGGTACGTAGAATACGAAAATCGAATAAAAAAATTTCCGTCCGTCCGCCGTAGGTACGCCGTACGCCGTACGCGGCACTTTTCTTAGCAACACTGGACCGATTTGGTTCAAATTTGGTATATGGGCTCCATTTGGGGTCTAGTTGTGCCGCGAAGCTTTTGGTTGATGTAGGTCACTTCTAAGGGGTGAAAATTAAGGGTTGAAATTTTCAAGAGTGCCCTAGCTCGAAAACTCTCGAAATAAACGTATCGTTTTTTCACCAATTTTAAATAGTATTGAATTTTTTAAAATTTTTGAGACCACCCGGAGCTCTGTAGGACAAACCGTTCGGTCCCTACGAGTACTTGAAGGTTTTCCTTCGATAAAACAGAATCATGAGTGTGAATCGCAAAAGAGGTCTAATCTCCATTCAAATTTTATCGGACTAAAATGCGATCGCTGTTCATTTCTTCGATTTGTATACAGTTTTGCCTTCTGCGTAACCAGTAATCAAATTTCCATATAAAGCTTTCTATTTTTCCAATCGAGTGTGAAGCGTTTAGTTCTTTCTAATAAACTTGATTGTGAAGGTGTGAAACCAGTATGATGTGGTAGGTAGTACCTAGCTGGTAGGTAAAAAAAAATGTTGGTGGGTAAAAAACGCTGCAAATCATTGCTCAAAGGCTTCTTCACTCTTCAGATCACTGATCAGCTGAGTGAGCTCCGAAGCCATTTTCAATCCTATTGAATGGAAGTGCTCTTCCAGGCGTCTCCAGCATTCGAGGAGATCTTCTTCACTCCTCAGATCACTGATCAGCTGAGTGAGCTCCTAAGCCATTTTCAATCCTATTGAATGGAAGTGCTCTTCCAGGCGTCTCCAGCATTCGAGGAGATCTTCTTCACTCCTCAGATCACTGATCAGCTGAGTGAGCTCCTAAGCCATTTTCAATCCTATTGAATGGAAGTGCTCTTCCAGGCGTCTCCAGCATTCGAGGAGATCTTCTTCACTCTTCAGATCACTGATCAGCTGAGTGAGCTCCGAAGTCATTTTCAATCCTATTGAACGCAGGAAGCTGAAATTTGAGAGGGAAGGTCAAGGGAGAATACAGATGGTGGTAGGTGCTATTGATGGAGAACCAGTGATCTATACAGAAGGGTGATCTATACAGAAAATAATAAACCTTTGAGCAATGATTTGCAGCGTTTTTAATCTAAACTTGTTTAACGTTGGCATCATTATGTCGCTTTATAACTTGATAGGCTTTGAGGGTACATTCATGTTCGCTTTTACCCCCTATCAGAACGTCATCCACGTAAACCCATATGAAAGGATCCTCCAATATATCCCCCAAGGTGGAAACCACGAATCTTTGGAAAGCTGGAGGAGAGTTCTTCCATCCGAAAGGCAAATGGTTGAATTCATGTTGACCAAAGGGTAATAAAAATGAGGTATACTTCCGAGTATCGTCCATGAGAGGAAGCTGGTGAAAACCATCTTTGAGGTCGAGTTTAGTAAAGTGAGTGCAACCTCCAAAACAACAGATTATATCGTCAATAATCGGGAAAGGGGGGGGGGGGTCCAAATCAGTAAATTTATTGATAGCCCTGTAGTCTTGGCATAGCCTGAGAGTATCATTGGGTTTGGGGACAATTACACAAGGAGATATTCAGAGGTTGAAGGACGAATAATTCCATTCTCAAGCAATTATTTTATTCGTCCTTGAGCCCAGAGGTGCCGTTCTCTGGCCAATAATGGCTTGTATTACATTATTGTAGCTATTTTTGCTTCCGAGTCTACCAAGGTAGCGGAAGCTTTGTTTTCACTTTTCAAGGACGAAAAAAAACAACGAAAAAAAGTTCAACAACATCAACATTTTCACTCGCGTTTTGCGTTTTAGACCTTCCTGAACAATTTTGGTTCCGTGTCTGTCTGTCTGTGTGTCTGTCTGTCATGAATTCCTTGTAACGCGCATAACTATACGAAGTTATTGTCCCATTTCTATGAAATTTTTAGGGATTGTGCGGGTTGGTGTGTAGACGGTCCCCTATGAAACTCATCATCCTCGAACTGATGGAAGCGACTGCGCATGCGCAAACGTGAATTCCCTGTAACGGCCATAACTTCGACATTTTCCATCCGATTTCAATGAAATTTTCAGGGATGTTACAGATTAGTATTTAGATGGTCCCCAATGAAAATCAAGGCCTTAAATACGTAAAATCCTTGTAACTGCCATAACACTTACATCATCCGAATTTGATGAAATTTTCTAGGATTGTCCAGATTAGCGAGTAGATGGTCTCCTATGAGGGTAGTGAAAGGTACTTAGAGATTGGTGTTCTGAGATTAACTACTAGTTACTACTAGTTATGGATACGAGGAAGCTATGTGCCACACCCATTTGGCAGACTTTTTACTTTAATGTTCCTTTTTATTTCACAAACTTTTTTTAATCTTACTTTTAAATGGTTCTAAACTAAATTGGGCCACCTTATTATCAGAAATAAGGTTGTTGAACGTTTTAATTCCAGAGTAGTCATAGCATTTTAATCCTATCGCGGTTTGTCTTCTTGGTAGTTTTATTTGTATCGAATTTTCAGACCTAGTGTTATTCATCAGTCTGCTGAATTTTCCTCGCTGTAAGTATTTGAATATAATTGAAAGGGTTGTTTTATCCAGAAGTTTTTTAAAATTTAATATTTTTGTATCATGGAAGAATTGGTCAGTAGGAAATCTATATGGATATCTAAACAATATTTTCATCAAAAGTTTTTGAGAAGTTATTATTTTTCCAATTTTATTCATATATGCATTGCCCCAGGCCACAATTCCATAGTTTATCTGGGACTGTACTAATGCATTATATATCATAATTTTATTATTATTATTTTTTTTGTCCAGAACATTTTTTTAAATTTTTATATACGGGTATTATCTTTCTAAGCTTCTTGTTTACAGCTTCTGTTTGTGGTTCCCAGGAAATAGTCTGGTCCATAAGGACACCCAGATATTTTATGTTGCTTGATTGTTTGATTATTGGACATGCACACAGATTTGAATTACATTTTTCGCTTTTATGACATTTTATTTCTGAGATATTGGGTACCTATGTCTTTTGTTTTAAGAGAGAAGGCAATAAATTTAGTTTTTTCATAGTTTAAGATTCTTACTGGAGTATTTTACATTCAAGTTATGAAGATCTTCCTCTGCGTTTCTTTTGGCTTCTTCCCAAGTTTTTCCTGATGATATTAAAGCCGTATCATCAGCGTAAGATACCAATTCACCGTGTATTTTCGTATTTAAGATATCGTTTACATACGAGTATATCAGGTATATTAACGCACTCATTATCGTTCCTTGTGGCACACCGCATACCAAATTTGTCGAATCACTAAGCTTTTCTCCATTTCTCACTTGCTGTACTCTAATGTCTAAATAACTTTGTACCCATTTTATCATTGTTACGTGAAATTTTTTTTTGTTCTATTAGAGTCTCTATCAATTTACAGTGCGATACAGTGTCAAATGCTTTCGAAAAATCTTTGAAAACCACTACAACTTTCCTACCAGAATCTAAATTTTGGATAATTCTTTCGTATAAGTCAAGTATGGCATCCAATGTGCTTTTACTTGACTGGAACCCATATTGATTGCTGTTAACATAATTTATTTGTTTTAGGTGTTTCGTCAAGTATCTTTTTATTACCTTTTCCATTACTTTTGCTATATTTGATAGAAGTGAAATTGGACGATAATTAATGAAAGAGATAAATAAAAGATAAATAAGAATGAATGAGTAAAAGTTGGAAGAAGAGTATCCTCATCCCTACATGAAGGTTGTACTAATTTGTAGGTATCTTGTATCTTCATTATTTAGTCACGCTAAACCAACTTTTGTTTCGGAATGAACAAAAATCATAATGTGGAAAATGCTAAGATATCACGCTACAACGCCGCAAGTATCCTAGATGAGCTCCGTAATATGGCGAAACTTGAAACTTCCCGAAGCAAACAGCGTGTCGCTGTCGCTTAGGTAATTTTACACAGACAAGAGCACTTTACAAGGAGCTTCTGTGCACTCAAGAACTTCCTCAAGTCGGAGTCTAGAGATTTACGACCTGCAACCCACTTTGCGTGTAGAAATCGTCTTGAAACTTAATTTTACTGCCGCTGCACCTCTCTCCGCACATATTCGCTATCCTTTGCTCATTGTGAAGAAATGATGTCTCTTGACGACTCAAAACGAAACAGAAAAGATTCTTCTTCGGTGGAGTTGATTCGTGAATTCGATAAAGGAGTTATGAAGATTCCTCGACTTTTTGAAGGCCAAATTCACGATTCATGCCCTGAAATGCCTCGAGTTGTTGATGAGAAAATGGAACGGATTGATCGCTTTTGGAAAGACGAGTATTTAAAAACGTTGAACTCCGTTATCTGCTTCATTCAAGACTGGTTTACCAAAATTTCGTTCAAAAACAAAACGGCGTTCATGAAGAAGTTGATACAGATAATGGCTGATAGTAAAAAACTATTCGACATAGCTTATTTCATTGGTCCGCCTTTGAAAGACTCTGTATATGCCCGAACGCAATTTACAAGATCCCCGTATGATGTGGCAGCAACGGATCACAATAGATCGGTTGAAGATAATTTATATGAGACGCAAACGTCATATTATGTTGAGTGGTTCCAGACATTGAACCCTCAGGAGCAATTCAACGCATTTTTAGGTCTTGCTCATCTAGGAGGAAGCGCACTGCAAGAATGCGCTTACTCCGAAGTGGTGAAAATTCTCGAAGAAAAAGAGAAAAAGTTTATAAGGGAAAAAGTTCTAGAATACTTGGCGACAAAGCATAAAGATAGCTTCAACGTTGTTGCATCCAAAGTTGCAACAAGAAAAAAACATGGCCACCGCTTCATGCGAAGACTAAGTAAAGAGAAACGGCACAGCAAAGTCAGTATACATGAAGTCGCAGAGGAGGAGGAGGAAGAAGATAAAATTGCACTATTAAAGGAAAAAATAGAAGAATTCCAAAAAGCTGTGAAAAACATGAGAGACATAGGGAATGGAGAATACATTGATCCAGCAAAACTTGAGCATAAGTCAACCAAAGGGTACCATAAGAGTAGAAGAACTAGTAGTATAACGAGGAGAAAGAAGAAAAACGATCATCGGAACTTGAATGCAGGTTTGGACAGGATTCAAATGCTCCCTCTTTGGACTAATCGGCAAATTACGGCTTTGCTTCCAGAGAAGACGAGGACCAGCATTAGCAATGTCAATAAGTACTGGAGGGAGATGGTTGAGAAAACGAGGAGAGAACTGAAAATCAGGAAGAAAATTGACAAGTTTTTGAAACCTCCGGAATCCGCCAAGTTGAAGTTAAGAGGTGGTGTGGGTAAGGACAGTCGAAAGATGAAAAACGCTGGTAGAAAAAATAAGGAAATTTCCAAGAAGTCTGTCGACTCAACTTTTGCACCGGAAGATTTCCACAATCATCTCGAGGTTGAAAAGGTATTGGCTGGTCGGCCTTCAAATTGGAGTCCGTTCTCAAAGCCGTATAATGAATTCGTGGTGTGCAATAAGTTCTGCGATGACAGGGTATTTGACGCCACCAAACGTTGGGCGGCGTATTCTTGTAAGATGGATGTAGAATTTGCCAATATCGTTTCAGGAGCAAGCTGCAATCTTCGGATAGATGAGGCTCAAAAAACCAAGATTTCGTGTTTGTGTTTCCATCCAGAAGGTGCCATGGTATTCACTGGTGGATTTGACGGAATAGTGAAGCTTCACGATGTTTGGAAGAATGCAGTCAAAATGACTTATCCCGGGCACAAAGGAGTGGTGTCTGATGTGACCGCCAACTGCAAATACGTGGCTTCCTGCGGCATGGACAAACTCGTGAGGGTCTTCAACATTTCCGACGGCCGAAACATGTTTTGTAACACGTTGGAAAAAGAGCCTTGCCGCGTCCTCTTGACTCAATGCGGCGATCCCATCCTGTACATCGCCTACACCTCAGGAGAGCTGGTGATGCACAAAATCCGAGGTGAAGACAGCTCCAAACAAATTGGCAGAACGGTTTACGCTCATCAAGGTGAAGTAACCAGCATACACCACTACCCATGTGTTCTCCTGACTACAGGAACTGATGGATTCGCCAGGCTGTGGGCCACCAATTTTGAACAGCCTACTTGGTTTGTATCACTTCCGCATTCTTGTCGAGTGAACTCCGCAGTACTTTCGCATAGAAAAATTATCTCAGCTTGCGAAGATGGGAAAATCAGAATTTGGGATGTTACGAAGAGCGCTTGTGAAAGATTCATAGTCGTTGTCAAAAACTACCGACCAGTTCTTGACATTGTCTGCATCAACACTCCGCACACAGTCAAGCTTGTTTTGAACAACGAAGCAGACATAAAAGTCCTGGAATTTCCCCTCAGGAACTTCCCAAAAAAGAAAGTTGGAAGGGCCATCAGATCTCTGTTGAAACCAGTGGCTGACCTGAAGTCGAAAATGACTTCTCTCGAGCCGCCGAAGAGATCTCTGGACCGAAGAATGATGAAGCTCCAAATGAGGCAAGCGGTTCTGCCGCCGATTCGTCCTTCTCCACATAGGAAGTCCCAACCTAATTGTTTATTGGAGGAAGATGGTTCCGCCAAGAGTCAATCGTCGACTGAAGTGATGACCGGTAAAACTATAACTAAAAGTATTAATAGGAAAATATAATGAATAAAGCAAAACATTGTGCAGTTTCTTGAATCATGGGATGTTTTCAGCATCAGAGCACTCCAAGGTAGCGGATGCATCGTTTTCACTGGATGGAAAGATGGAAAGAAAACGCTGCAAATTATTACACAATGGTTTATTATTTTTTATTTTTCTATATAGATCACTCGTCTGCAAAGCCTCCAACATGAAGAAAAACATCGATCGCATTTCGGTCAGCTTTAATTTGAACGGAGATTAGGCCTCTTTGTGATTCACACTCGTGTTTCTGATTTATCGCACGTCCAAACTTTAAATTCTCGTAGTGAGCGAACCGTTTGTCCTACAGAGCTCCGAGTGGTCTCAAAAAATTCTAAAAATCCTATAGAATCTTGAATTGAAGGAAAACAATACCTTTAGATCAAAATGTTTTGAGTTAGGGCGTTTTCAAAATTTCAAAATTGATTTTGGAACCCTTAGAAGTGACTTACATAAACCAAAATCTTCGGGGCACAACTAGACCCCAAATGGAGCCTACATACCAAATTTTATCAAAATCGGTCAATGCTACGTGGCAAAAGTGCCGAGTACGGCGGACGGCGGACGGACGGCCAAATTTTGGATTATTATTTTCAATAATGAACCTTTGGAATCGACCAAGAAAATTTTTTTTTAACACCCCCTCAAAATTTGATGGTTTACGTTTCAAGGTACGTAGAATCCGAAAATCGAATAAAAATTTGGCCGTCCGTCCATCGTCCGCCGTACGCGGCACTTTCGCCACTTAGCATTGACCGATTTTGATGAAATTTGGTATGTAGGCTCCATTTGAGGTCTAGTTGTGCCCCGAAGATTTTGGTTCATGTAAGTCACTTCTAAGGGTTTCAAAATCAATTTTGAAATTTTGAAAACGCCCTAACTCAAACAATTTAGATATAAAGGTATTGTTTTTCCTTCAATTTAAGATTTTATAGAATTTTTAAAATTTTTGAGACCACCCGGAGCTCTGTAGGACAAACCGTTCGCTCACTACGAGAATTTAAAGTTTGGACGTACGATAAATCAGAAACACGAGTGTGAATCGCAAAAGAGGCCTAATCTCCGTTCAAATTAAAGCTGACCGAAATGCGATCGATGTTTTTCTTCATGTTGGATGGTTGGTAGCTTTGCAGACGAGTGATCTATATAGAAAAATAAAAAATAATAAACCATTGTGTAATAATTTGCAGCGTTTTATTCGATTTTTGGATTCTACGTACCTTGAAACGTAAACCATCAAATTTTGAGGGGGTGTTAAAATAAATTATTGAAAATAATAAACCAAAATCTATAAGATCCAAATGTTTACTGGTATTTCACGTTTTAGACCATCACAGTTCTGACTGTGAGTTACTTTTATACTGAAGGAGGGGTACGATTGTACCTGGGGCCAATCATGCTTACAATAACAATCGCTCTCTTCCTTATAAATTGTCAAATATCGGGACTGGGGTCATCCATAAAAACGCTGTTATCGCCTAGCAGAACCGGATAGAGTGTGAGTTGGTGCTTTTGAGCCCTGATGAAGGAAATACATTTTCCGAAAGCTAGGCGATAACAGCGATTTTCGGGATGACCCCAGACTTATTCATACCGTGGGTCGATACACACATCTTCTCTTCCTTATCATGGCTTCCAGTAAGTATTGCAGCGGTATTTGCGCCTGCGCGATTAACTCTCCTAGAACATCTTACCATGAACGAACACCGTTCTGTCAGATGTTATTTTCCTGACTGTTATCATTACATAGTAAGTCAAATAAGGTAAAAAAATTTCAGGATGGATTTTCGTCCGACTGCCATTCCTGGCGTCACGGACGTCATCAGCTGTCTTTCAAAGGGAAAATCAGAATTTGATCTGAAGATTTCGCTCATGGCTCCCCATTGCCTTACCGCCCTGGGTTTGGACGAGGGACGTACGAAAACACGCCCCGACAGCGAGATTTGAACGCACGACTCTCCGTAGTAGCCGGTTCCTGTCTCGCTCACCGAAGAACGCGTGCCCGAGCGTCCACGGCTATTCCACACCTCCCCATCATTACATATAATATATCTATACATCACAGGCCTCTATATCACAATCGGTTGTACCCTAATGGCTATACTATAATACTACTAGTTACCTCTGATACTATAGGTAATCATACTCTAATAACACAGCTCAGGTAGATACAATATCACTAAGTATCACTAAAATAGTATCACAGACTTTGCTAGGTTGTAATGTTTTTCACTTCAGAGAGTTGTCCCGGAATTCATGATCCAAATAATATTAAAAACTAAACAACAAAAAAAATTTAAAAAAATAAATAGAAAAGTCCAAACAAGGGGTTAAAACAAAATTGAAAAGAGACATTTTTTTTTGTTGAAAATTAGTTGGCGAATCGATCCCTGATAATATCATTTTTTTCGGTTTTAAGATTTGTTATGTGTTTTTAATTTTATATCACTGAAACGACTCTCTTTTATAAATAACTACCTATATTTGCCGAGTGAATTCGAAACTATGATTACCGTTGAAAACATCGTTAAAATCTCTTTTATGCCAAAAAAATGTTTTCTTGAGAAAATCTGATGTGTAAAAAAAGAACTTAAACTACCGCAAACATTCATTTGGATAATTAGATCTTTTGAACAGCCTATTAATATATTTAAGAGAATTGCCGAGGAAACCATTCCTATAATTAAAACTAGTTTATAATTTTTATAGGTTTATTTTTTTTTTAAATATTATCTAGTATCCTAAATATTTGGTAGTAAAACGCTCCCACTTGAGCATTCATAAACACGTTTGCTACGGTTCATGCAGGTTCTGAGCGAATAACCCAGTATAATTTCCCCCTTTCTCTCCTTTTAATTATCGGAACCCCCCTCATACAGCATCTCATTTTAAAGCTTACAATCATACCTTTAATTTGAATATACACGAATGGTCCTTCATTAACTTAGTCGGAAGTTACAGGGGAAGTAGAGTGAATATGGACCAATTTCCCCGGAAACGGAAACTTCTTTCACAAATTTTCGTCAGTTATAACAAAACAAAATGAAATTTGTTTGAAACGGGACCACCACGGATACTGGTAGAATACATTTCAAAAAGAATCAGGCAGATTGGCACCAGAATAAAGAAATTCAAGGTTTTCAGAGAAAAGACTACCAAGTGGGTGTGGCACATAGCTTCCTCGTATCCATAAACGATTGTATAGATGATCCGATGCATAGTAGTTGATCTCAAAACATCAATTTCTAAGTATCTTACCTCTCATAGGGGACCAGCTACACGCAAATCTGAACAATCCAAGAAAATGTCATCAAATTCGGATGAGAATTGTAGAAGTCATGGCTGTGGCAAGGATTTCATGACAGACACACAGACAGACAGACACGGAACCAAAATTGTTCAGAAAGGTCTGAAACGTAGAACGCGAGTGGAAATTTCGATTTTGGAGAACTTTTTTTTTCAACCTTAAAAAGTGAGAGCTAAGCTTCCGCTACCTTGGTAGACTCGGAAGCAAAATCGTCGAAAAGAGAGATCTCCTCCGTCGGGCGTATTTGGCGCTGTTGAAGTCGGACAAGAATTGGGAGTGCTTGACGTACAACTGCAGTAATAACTTCCCAAAACTTCCAAGGATGTCTTCAAGTACAAGATGTATCAAGATAAGATTGCTAGTAAGGATGGATAACTCCACCTTATTCAAAGTGGGAAATAGCACCGTGTTAATAACTATAATAAACCAAGAGTCCTGAAGATTACCTCGACCAAAAAGATAAATATATTCTCAAAACTGAGGAAAAGCCGCTTTATTTTCGGAAGAAGACAAATAACCACCATGATTAACCCTAATTGGACCTTGGTGTCACTAGAGTCACCCAAAACATCCTAGGAATTCCACAGCTGTCCTGAGGTGTCGCCAGATTAACTAGATTTAAATTTAAATTTGAAAATTAATAAACAGTGCTGCATTTTTTGAACCATTTTTTTAAGTTATTAAAAGTCAAAAAATGATGTTATGACAAACATTTCTGAAAAAATTTCCATTGATTTCTTTGGAATTTTTCGTAAAAACTTCATCTGAAAATTTTTTGTCAAGTCTCTATTCTGCTGTCCGTAAAATTTAAAATTGCAATTTAATTTTGGTTAAGCTGGTGACATCTCTGGACAGCTGTGGAGTTCCTGAGTTGTTTTCGGTGACAATAGTGATACCATGTGTTCATGCAGCTACAATAATGTTTGAAGAAAATTATCGATTTGGATCGTAATTAAATTTATTTTAACGTAAATAGGATCTTACTGTATTTTTTATTATTTTTCAATCTAATTTGTAGTGAAGTGAGTGAATATTAGTTCCAAAATTAAGGGACTACTTTAATTTTCTTTCCCCCTGACGTCACAGCCGCATCGTCGTCGACTTCCGACGCGATTATTACCATCGTGTGCGCTCGCCACTACAACAACCTCTCTAGTCTTTTCCAAGTTTGAATTCAATAATTTGACTGCAGGTCGCAGTATCCTGAGTCAAAATCAACGTAGTTTCCTGGTCTCAGCATCCAATATACTTCGAAACATCCCGAAGACGGAAAAACTACAAGAAGGCGACTTTTCATCATCTGGAGGTTACTTCAACTCCTTCAAGTTCTGGACACAAGGAGATTGTCCCAGAGTCTTCGGCAGCGCCAAGCAAACCTTCAAAATATTTAGGTTGGATGTATCTATAGTACTAGTATGTAGTACGTACGTAACCAGTACATACTACCAATAGTCGTTCATCCTCTCGGCGAACTCTCTGAATCGCGGAATTCCGGACGTCGCGGATCCCCTCTTCGCAGCATTTAATTTGGAAAACATACGAGTGATTTAGTTATTCTATGTATTTTGAATACTTGTTAGGTATAGGGAAGCTTGTTACGGGGAAAATCCCAGAAACATGACCTACCCAAGCCAGTTCAGCGGCGAGAACAATGGGCGGGGCTGACAAGGTTGGGTTCCGTTCGAAGAGGTAATTTAATTTTGTAGAGAGTAGAAATATCGGAAAATTGGGCGCCACTCCTCAAAAAAAAATTAATTGCACTATCTACCTATTCAGTTGAGGAGGAACTGAAAAGGAATCGCAGGTTTTTGAAGAAAACAAGGTAAGCATGGGTACGGAATCTATATTCGGTAAAAAGGTACATGAGGAAGGGGGTTAACTGGTAATCGTCACTACTACTCCTTGGCCCTAGCCTAAACTATTAGTACCTATTAGTCTATCAACTAATTAAAACTACGTGGCCGCAGGAGAGAAGACAGATGATGATCCAGTTCCCAGATTGTTTTTATCGTCAGGCAAAAATGGCAATTTCGAAGGTCTACCCAGAAGTATAGAAGAGTAGAATAGGAAAAGAAAAAGAAAGATCCCTGTAAGAGGACAAATAGAACAGATTTAGAAAAAAAGGAACAGACTCACTTTAGTCGAAGCATGTAAGGAAAGTAGGCAGATTTATGATAGCATCCAGGTAAGTAGCAGGTAAACAGTAGGCATCTCACCATTCATAGGATCTTTCACAAAATTAAAAAATTCCGGCAGCGTCAATATCAAAAAGGAAACCTCTTCCAATAATACGTAGAGAGAGAAAATAACCTGTTGGAAATCATTCCAAAAGAAAATAATAGAAAACTCGTCTAAGAGTAGATACTAAGAAAAAATAAGTACAATTAGCATACTTGTGGTTGACATTATTGCATGAAATTAATAAATTTAGTTAGGTAGGTACCAATTCAAACTTTAGGATGCTTGATGTAGGGATAGAATCCTCTCAAATAAATATCAAATCCAAATTGATCAAACACAAAGAAATGGAACTTCTTAATCAGTTAGGTACTTAGTTAGTACAGAAAAATTTATAGGTAGTCTGAAAAAGGGCGTCAGAGCACAAAGCGAAAATGTGACCTACTTAGGCCATAGTGGTTCTAAAAATAAAACGGGAAAAAACCACATGTTCATGAACTTGAAACTATGAAAGAAAGTACTTCAAAAATTATATATCTAGTATAATAAGTATACATACGTTTTTCAATGAGCCCAGTAGGCGAATAATATAACCTCTACAGAGAATTTCAAATCCGGTTTGCCGAATATCTCAAAAAATCGTGTACCACGAGAAGAAAACCTGCAGTGCAGTGCCGTGGATTGGCCTCTCAAGGAGCCTACACTTCGACTAATTATTAGACGATTACCAGGAAAGACATGTACGGAGATGGGAGAAGGAAGTGCGGAACAGTTGGCCGGCGAGCGGCTTATCGGACTGCCGATTAAGAGAACAGAGGTCGAAGATAGGTAGGTATTTGTTCATGTTCGAAGTAACATTTCCCCCTCCTACTTCGGGTGAAAAGAGGAAATTTAATTAAAATGTCATCTTGAACCACAAGTGAGCAGAGAGGATTGTGTGAGGTACCTAGGTGTCACGTTGGACTCTAAGCTCCACTGGAACGACCACATCTGTACTCTCCAAGGGACCATCAGAGGGAAAATTAAAAAACTGAAGTACCTACTGGCAAGTGAAATCCTACCCCTCCAAGTCAAGAGACTCCTATACCTCACACTCCTACGACCTATTTGGCAGTATGCTTGCGGCATCTGGAGCTCAGCGTCCAACACGCAAATAAAAAAGATACAAACCCTCCAAAACCGCGTTCTGCGAATCATAACCGGCTCTCCATGGTTTGTCCGCAATGCAAATTTACATTCCGACCTCAACATACCCCTTGTCTCAGACGTTATTGCTGAGTCATATAACAACGCTGCAAGTCGAATGTACCACCATCGCAACCCTCTAGTTAGGTCCATCCTGGAAGAGCCACGGCCCCCAAGAGCTCAACGCAGGCTTAAAAGAAAGTGGCATAGTGACCTGCTGAACACAAACGTTCCTTAACATTCAAAGATCAGACCTTATTTATTTAACTTGTTACACCAAATTCTTTATGGATATTAGTTACCATTTCCAATTGTTATACCATTTCCAATTGTTATACCATTTCCAATTGTTATACAATTTCCAAATATTTATTCTTCTACTACTGTTTATCCATAATTTATTAACAATAATAATATAAATGCATTAGCCCTCCAAAGGGTGGGAACTAATGCCACAAGTTTCAAGTTATTTTGTGTATATATAATATTTGTAATCACACTTGATAGTGTATAACACAATAAAGTTACTATTAAAAAAAAAAAAAAAAAAAAAAAAAAAAAAAAAATCTTGAACCACAAAGATTCCATCACTGAAGCTCACGAGGATCAGAATCTGGCTTCTTTTTTCTGGGATTTTCCCCGTAACAAGCTTCCTATAGGTTTTTCTTTATTTTATAACATAACCACCAGTCAGTGTGAGCTCCGATAATTTTCTTTTTGATACAATTCTGGTGTGCAAAATTTGGTTGACTAATTTCACCTGTCACCCCTTTGCCCCAACACCATGGTCCAATTAGGGTTAACAATCTTACAGATATTTGTCACCCGTGAGTAACAGATGGGGTGATAAATAAGTGATAATTATACTGATCGGATTAAAAGCGGGCAGGTGATGTAATTTCCAACACGATCTTTAATCGACTGATGGAGTTAAAATGTGATGTTTGGTTGTCGTGCACGAAATCGCGTTTTATTGTCGACGGGAGCCGCGTGTGATTCAAATCTGTTATTAGTCGACGGGGAAAACCAGAGAGGGAGAGGAAGAATTAGAGAGATAGAGAGAGGGAGAAGATAATGAAAAGAGAGGGCTGAGAGAGGTTTTATGAAGATAATTCAGAATCGTT
The DNA here is from genome assembly GCA_009739505.2 of Apolygus lucorum. Lineage (NCBI taxonomy): Eukaryota > Metazoa > Arthropoda > Insecta > Hemiptera > Miridae > Apolygus > Apolygus lucorum. The sequence goes on along the minus strand of CM019181.2, from coordinate 39,736,061 downwards.
CGTTGAAGGGGAGGTTTGAAGGGCGAAAAAAGGCATTATGTTTGGTTTGCTCGCCCTACACCCGTCTAATGAGCTTCAGCACGCAAGGGCGCTAGTGAGAGGGGGAGCAAAGCTAATGATCCCAGTCAACATACGCCGTTTTTCACTCATTTTTATCGATCCACCCTTCCCTCCACCTCCGCAACACTTCAACCCCACAAAACACCCTCGTTTTACACTCTCCTCCCCGCTTCCTTTTTTACTCTCTTTTTTTGCACCCTCTCGGAAAGGGAAAAACTTTCTGTAAATCATGGGACCACTGTGTACATTAACACATCTGCAACAATTCGTCTCCCCTCTCCGAGAGCTCAGATCAATACTTTTGCCCTTCATCCCTGAAGATGAAATCTCCCCTTCCAAGTCAAACACAACTTGAAAGGGAGCAGGTTTTTGTTCTCCACTAAAATCACATTTAATCTTTCACTCATCCTATATCACTTCGGGACCACGAAAACATAGGAGCAAATAATTCACGGTGACTCCTATCTAGAATTCAAATGTTTCTTGAGATTCTGCTGAATTTTCCGTGAAACATCGGAAATCTCATCAATGCGTGGCATCCAAAACACGATGGACAATAATAGTGACAATAATATGGTTTTGCAATTTGGTCATTTTTTTAATTCTACCCAAAAAATTATGAAGAATAGCGATGGTTCGATTTTTTGTAGATTACTGGGACACACTACATATAATATGTATCAATAAAGTTTATTCAATTGATTCAAATTTTATTTTACAGATTAAAAGACTGATGAAATTGAAAAACCAAAATTCATTTGATGTTGACTACTAGTTTGTTCCATCTCAACCATCAAGTGTTGTATCAAGTGTTCCATAATATGTGAAACTATATTTGAAATATTTGAAATGTTATTTCAAAAAGTTTTTCAAAAAGTTGGACTTAACGACTTACCTGCTGCTCAACAACTACGAAGTAGGTAGTTTATTCTTACGATGAAGTTTATTCAATTAATTCAAATTTTGGAGCTTTTTTTGACAGATCAAAAGATTGTTGTTGACTTTGGTCGTGGGCGTGGTGTTTGCGATGAGCTACTAGGCATTGGAATATCTGTACATTTAAACAACAGGGTTATGGATACGAGGAAGCTATGTGCCACACCCAATAGTAGGCCTTTTTAGTTCCTGTCCAACATATTTCTCAGCTCCACTTGACAAAATGAGAAACTCAAGGGATTATATGTGACTTTGTGGGGAAAGAAGTGATTTTTTCTAGTTACTTCTCAATCAAAAAGGCGTGGCGACGTGAGGTGAGGTGTGGTGAGGTGAGGTGAGGTCACGTGTGGTGAGGTGAAGTGAGGTGAGGTGAGGTGAGGTGAGGTGTGGTGAGGTGAGGTGTAGTGAGGTGAGGAGTGGTGAGGTATGGTGAGGTGAGGTATGGTGTGGTGAGGTGAGGTATGGTGTGGTGAGGTGCGGTATGGTGTGGTGTGCTGAGGTGTGGTATGGTGAGGTATGGTGAGGTGAGGTGAGGTGGGGTGAAGTGAAGTGAGGTAAGGTGAGGTGAGGTGAGGTATGGTGTGGTGAGGTGAAGTGAGGTGAGGTGTGGTGAGGTGTGGTGTGGTGAGGTGAGGTGAGGTCAAGTGTTTCAAACTGAGGGAGAAACTCGAGGGATCATTTGTGACTTTGTGGGGAAAGAAGTGATTTTTTCTAGTTACTTCTCAATCAAAAAGGCGTGGCGACGTAAGGTGAGGTGAGGTGAGGTGAGGTCACGTGTGGTGAGGTGTGGTGTGGTGTGGTGAGGTGAGGTGAAGTGAGGTGAGGTGAGGTGTGGTGTGGTGTAGTGAGGTGAGGTGAAGTGAGGTGAGGTGAGGTGAGGTGTGGTGAGGTGAGGTGTAGTGAGGTGAGGAGTGGTGAGGAAGAAACTGAGGGAGAAACTCAAGGGATTATTTGTGACTTTGTGGGGAAAGAAGTGATTTTTTCTAGTTACTTCTCAATCAAAAAGGCGTGGCGACGTGAGGTGAGGTGAGGTGAGGTCATGTGTGGTGAGGTGTGGTGTGATGTGGTGAGGTGAGGTGTGGTGAGGTGAGGTGTAGTGAGGTGAGGAGTGGTGAGGTATGGTGAGGTGATGTGAGGTATGGTGTGGTGAGGTGAGGTATGGTGTGGTGAGGTGAGGTGAGGAGATGTGGTGAAGTGAGGTGAAGTAGGGTGAGGTGAGGTATGGTGAGGTGAGGTGAGATATGGTGTAGTGTGTTGAGGTGTGGTATGGTGAGGTATGGTGAGGTGAGGTAAGGTCAGGTGAGGTGAGGTAAGGTCAGGTGAGGTGAGGTGAGGTGTGGTGAGGTATGGTGTGGTGAGGTGAGGTCAGGTCAGGTGTGGTGAGGTGTTGTGTGGTGTGGTGTGGTGAGGAGAAGTGAGGTGAGGTGAGATGTGGTGAGGTGAGGTGTAGTGAGGTGAGGAGTGGTGAGTCATGGTGAGGTGAGGTGAGGTATGGTGTGGTGAGGTGAGGTATGGTGAGGTGCGGTATGGTTTGGTGTGTTGAGGTGTGGTATGGTGAGGTATGGTGAGGTGAGGTATAGTGTGGTGAGGAGAGGTGAGGTGAAGTGAGGTGAGGTGTGGTGAGGTGAGGTATGGTGTGGTGAGGTGAGGTCAGGTGTGGTGAGGTGTGGTGTGGTGAGGTGAGGTGAAGTGAGGTGAGGTGAGGTGAGGTGTGGTGAGGTGAGGTGTAGCGAGGTGAGGAGTGGTGAGGTATGGTGAGGTGAGGTAAGGTGAGGAGTGGTGAGGTATGGTGAGGTGAGGTGTGGTGTGGTGAGGTTGTAGTGAGGTGAGGAGTGGTGAGGTATGGTGAGGTGAGGTGAGGTATGGTGAGGTGAGGTGAGGTATGGTGTGGTGAGGTGAGGTATGGTGTGGTGTGTTGAGGTGAAGTATGGTGAGGTGAGGTGAGGTGTGGTGAAGTGAAGTGAGGTAATGTGAGGTATTGTATATTCAGTCGTTGAAGTCGTTATTTATTTGTATTGCTGCTAAGTCGAGATCCATGGGACGAGGGAAGAACACTAAAGTTAGTAAAGAATAATTATGTATATATTGCACCCCCGACCCGCGCGACCTTGTATGGTCTTGGGTTGTCTATATAAAATGTATGTAAAAAGTGAACGAATAAATAATAATAATCCTGTAAAAAAAATCCTGTAAGGTGAGGTGAGGTAAGGTATGGTGATGTGAGGTATAGTGGGGTGTGTTGAGGTGCGGTATGGTGGGGTATGGTGAGGTGAGGTGAGGTGTGGTGAAGTGAAGTGAGGTGAGGTAAGGTGAGGTGAGGTGAGGTGAGGTGAGGTATAGTGTGGTGTGTTGAGGTGTGGTATGGTGAGGTATGGTGAGGTGAGGTGAGGTGTGGTGAAGTGAAGTGAGGTGAGGTGAGGTGAGGTGAGGTGAGGTGAGGTGAGGTGAGGTGAGGTATAGTGTGGTGTGTTGAGGTGTGGTATGGTGAGGTATGGTGAGGTGAGGTGAGGTAAGGTATGGTGTGGTGATGTGAGGTATAGTGGGGTGTGTTGAGGTGCGGTATGGTGGGGTATGGTGAGGTGAGGTGAGGTGAGGTGAGGTAAGGTGAGGTGAGGTGAGGTGAGGTGAGGTATAGTGTGGTGTGTTGAGGTGTGGTATGGTGAGGTATGGTGAGGTGAGGTGAGGTGTGGTGAAGTGAAGTGAGGTGAGGTGAGGTAAGGTGAGGTGAGGTGAGGTGAGGTGTGGTGAAGTGAGGTGAGGTGAGGTGTGGTGTGGTGAGGAGGTGTGGTTTGATGAGGTGAGGTTAGGCGACCTAGGAGTAGAAAGGCCTTTGAATAAGTGGCCAGCGGGGTTCCGCCCTTTTGTGCCTCCAGAACGTGGAAAAGTGAGGGAGAGTCGGTCGTCTGCTGGGAGGCGGAGAAGCTTTTGGATAGGAAGCCCGAGTTGGATGATTGGGGGCGGCGCGGCGGCGGAGGAGGGAGGCGTCAACCGGTAATATCTTTATTGGATCGGAGCCGATGAGAAGGCGAGCACTTAGGGAGAGAATGACTACTCGCTCCAATTCACCCTCCAACCCCCTCAATTCCCCCTTTTTCACACCAACACCATCAACCCCTCCCGGCCACTTCCCCCCCCCCTTTCCGCTGCGAGGCCCCTAAAAGAAATTAAATTGGGTTTTGGGATCCAATTTGCCGTCATACGACCTTAGGGAGGCGGAAGAGGCGGCGGAGGCTGAAGGGAGTGAGAATCCCATTTCTTATGTCTTGAAGAAAGCAGGCTCGGGCAAAGAGGGCAAATCCAACCCTCCTTCTTTGTCACACTCCCTATTGCCCCCTCCTTAATACTCCACTCGTAGTATTATACATCTCTTTTCTACCTTTTTTCCCTCTCCTCCCTTTTTCGCCTCTTCCCGAAGCTTTTCTCAACATTCTCCCTCTTTACTCCGCCTCTCCACCCTCCCTTCGCCACCTCGTTTCTCCCATTTTCGACGAGGTTCCTTTTTCTCCCTCGGTGCTTCTCAAGGAAATATCTCAAGAAGCGCTATAATCTAACGATCAAAAGCCCCTCCTCCACTCTGTCCTCCACCTCCGCTCTGTCCTCCACCTCCGCTCTGTCCTCCACCTCCACTCTCTCTTCCACCTCCGCTTTTCTCAACCCGCAATTCCGCCATGTTTCTTTTTTCCTTCGGCTGTCACATCTTCGCCTTATATCTTTCGCGTCGGGATTTCCTTTCATATTTTCATACTGTTTCCTCAAGTCGTATGTAAGCACTAAGCGTAAGCATATTGTGAAGAGACATAAAAAGCAAATCCTGTAATCCAATCGTAAGGAAAATAAGCCTAGCAAGAACATCTCTCACACACGATGTCCCGATGGCTTTCGTAGAGGTGAGGGTTAACTGGTCCGAAAAAGCTGTAAATTATTACACAAGGGATTTGTCGTGCCTCCTGTATTATTTCAATGGTTTTTAATAATAAGTCTTCACGTGCTCTTTCTATGGTTTCATTGTGTGAGCAGCAGATAAGGCTGCAGATATTTTAAACAAGTTGAGCCGACTGATGGGAAATCTAGGGGGCCCATCACTCGCTGAGAGGAAACTCCTTATGAGGACTGCAGAGGCAATTATGCTGTATGGAGCAGAAGTTTGGGCAGACTCCCTTAGGTACCAAAAGTACAGGGCACGTATGGAAGCTGTACAGAGGAGAGGAGCTCTGAGAATCTGTAGCGCATGTAGAACTGTGTCAGGTCCAGCATCACAAGTGATAGCGGGAACTATTCCAATATGTAGGAAACAGCCTATGCCTACCTACGTTGGGGTATGGTTGGGAAATGAAAGTAAAAGTCCACCACCCTCTCGCCCTGACCGAAAAATAATAGGTACACTTCGGAGATGGGCGAATTCTTATTCATAAATACGATTATGAATACAAATCATATCTGCGACTTTATGATTATGAATACGAACACAGGTATGAATATGAATATGAATACGAATACAATCGTATTCACACTATGAATACGATTTTCCCCCGTATTCGTATTTTGAATACGATTTTTTGATTTTTTTCTATAATTTCCCCAAAAATCGATTTTTTTAAACGATTTTTCCTGAAAATCATACTTTTTTAAAATGATTTTCTCTCGAACTCTGGACATATTTATAACCTAACATTGTCAAAATAATCAATCAAAATTAGAAACGCTCACAAATTCTTATAGGATTTTTCACGCAGAATCAAATGAGACCAACTCCAGGTCGCTACGACCAATCAAATAGAAAGTACGACGACATTTCCGCAGAAAATCGTATTTTTTTAAACGACTAGCACTGGAAATCATTAAAAAGTTATGATTTTTACCAGATATTTTGTCGTACTTTCTATTCAGTTGGTCGTAGCGACCTGGTATTGGTCTCATTCGATTCTACGTGAAAGATCCTATAAGAATTGGTGAGCGCTTCGATTTTTTAATAATTATTTTGGCAATTTTATGGAATAAATACGACCAAAATTGCGGTAAAAATCACAATTTTTCTTTGATTTTCAGTGCAAATTGTAAAAAAAATACGATTTTCAGCGGAAATGTCGTCGTAGTTTCTATACGGTTGGTCGTAGCGACCTGGGGTTGGTCTCATTCGATTCTGCGTGAAAAATCCTATAAGAATTGGTGAGCGTTTCGAATTGCGATTGATTATTTTGACAATTTTAGGTTATAAATATGTCCAGAGTTCGGGAGAAAATCATTTTAAAAAAGTATGATTTTCAGGGAAAATTGTTTAAAAAATTCGATTTTTGGGGAAATCATAGAAAATATTATAAAATCGTATTCAAAATACGAATACGGGGGGAAATCGTATTCAAAGTGTGAATACGATTGTATTCGTATTCATATTCATATTCATACCTGTATTCGTATTCATAATCATAAAGTCGTAGATATGATTTGTATTCATAATCGTATTTATGAATAAGAATTCGCCCATCTCTGGTACACTTCCCCTCTAATTCTGTGTTGAAAGATAGGAAGATTGATTTTGAAATACAACAGGTCGGAACGGGGGCCTCTAATCGAAAAACACACCAAAATAAACGTGAAAGAGCATTAAATAATCTATACAGACATGTGCATATCATGGAGCTACGTTGAAATATGATGGCATTACAGGGCTGGAAGTAAAAATTGATTTTGTGCAGCACATCGTTTCGTCTTGGTAAACTTCTAGTACCTAGTTAGCTCCAAGTAGACGGCGACCAATGACTGGGAGACTTGCAATAGACAACTAAGAAGGAGGCTAAGAAACCGAGTCCAGACTAATATTAATAAATTTATGTACGACAACTAAAATAACAAACGAAATCATTCATTCAGATTGTGTAGCAATTATAATTATACATAGGTATTATTCAAAAAAAAATTATAATGCACCAGAGCACAAAATTTCAGTATTTTCAACTGAGTTTTTGATAAAACATGAGGTATATTGGGAAACACTTCTTACACTATCTTCAATCACAACAATTTTACATGCAAGTTGCTGTTAAAATTAGGTACTAAAATTAAACTTTTAATTGATTGATTCGATTTAAATTTTGGAAAAATTTGCAGTGTCAAAGTGCGTGCTTTTTTCCCGACCGATTCGATTATTCGATTTTCGGATTCTACGTGCCTTGAAACGTAAACCAACAAATTTTGAGGGGGGGGGGGGGTTAAACTTTTTTTACTTGGTCGATTCCAAAGGTTCATTATTGAAAATAATAAACCAAAACCAAAAAACCCACAAGACTCCAAATTTGGAAGTTTATTGTTGTGATTATCAGAGATGATATATTGCTTCCGAGTCTACCAAGGTAGCGGAAGCTTTGTTTTCACTTTTCAAGGATGAAAAAAAAAGTTCTCCAAAATCAAAATTTTCACTCGCGTTTTGCGTTTTAGACCTTTCTGAACAATTTTGGTTCCGTGTCTGTGTGTCTGTCGTGAATTCCTTGTAACGCGCATAACTATACAAAGTTATTGTCCGATTTCTATGAAATTTTCAGGGATTGTGCGGGTTGGTGTGTAGACGGTCCCCTATGAAAATCATCATCCCCGGACTGATAGAAGCGACTGCGCATGCGCAAACGTTAATTCCTTGTAACGGCCATAACTTCTACATTTTCCATCCGATTTCAATGAAAATTTCAGAGATGTTACAGATTAGTATTTAAATGGTTCCCTATGAAAATCGTCATCCCCGGACTGATAGAAGCGACTGCGCATGCGCAAACGTGAATTTCCTTGTAACGGCCATAATTTCTACATTTTCCATCCGATTTCAATGAAATTTTCAGGGATTGTGCGGATTAGATTGTAAATGGTCCCCTATGAAAATCATCACCCCCGGACTGATAGTAACCGATGCGCATTCGCGAACGTAAAATCCGTGTAACGCCACATTCTCAAATTCTACACTGTCTACTGTCTGGCGCCCGTAGCACATTCGCAGCGAGTCTAACTATAAACCAAGGGGTAACGGGTACGACTCCCAGCCGTACCTAGAAATTTTTTGAGTAGTGACTCACTTACATTTTGGTTTATTATTTCTAATAATAAGCCTATGTGATCGTATCGCAAAAAATTTTTATAACCCCCCCTCAAACTTTGTCACTTTACGTTTCAAGGTGCGTAGAATCCAAATTTGCAATGTCCGTCCGCCGTCCGCCGTCCCCCGTCCGCCGTCCCCCGTCCGCCGTCCGCCGTCCCCCGTCCGCCGTCCGCGGCACTTTTCTTAGCAACACTGGACCGATTTGGTTCAAATTTGGTATATGGGCTCCATTTGGGGTCTAGTTGTGCCGCGAAGTTTTTGGTTGATGTAGGTCACTTCTAAGGGGTGAAAATTAAGGGTTGAAATTTTCAAGAGTGCCCTAGCTCGAAAACTCTCTAAATAAAGGTATCGTTTTTTCACCAATTTTAAATAGTATTGAATTTTTAAAAATTTTTGAGACCACCCGGAGCTCTGTAGGACAAACCGTTCGGTCCCTACGAGTACTTGAAGGTTTTCCTCCGATAAAACAGAATCATGAGTGTGAATCGCAAAAGAGGTCTAATCTCCATTCAAATTTTATCGGACTAAAATGCGATCGCTGTTCATTTCTTCGATTTGTATACAGTTTTGCCTTCTGCGTAACCAGTAATCAAATTTCAATATGAAGCTTTCTATTTTTCCAATCGAGTGTGAAGCGTTTAGTTCTTTCTAATAAACTTGATTGTGAAGGTGTGAAGCCAGTATGGTGTGGTAGGTAGTACCTAGCTGGTAGGTAAAAAAAAGTTGGTAGGTAAAACAAATGTTGGTGGGTAAAAAACGCTGCAAATCATTGCTCAAAGGCTTCTTCATTCTTCAGATCACTGATCAGCTGAGTGAGCTCCGAAGCCATTTTCAATCCTATTGAATGGAAGTGCTCTTCCAGGCGTCTCCAGCATTCGAGGAGATCTTCTTCACTCCTCAGATCACTGATCAGCTGAGTGAGCTCCAAAGCCATTTTCAATCCTATTGAATGGAAGTGCTCTTCCAGGCGTCTCTAGCATTCGAGAAGATCTTCTTCACTCCTCAGATCACTGATCAGCTGAGTGAGCTCCGAAGCCATTTTCAATCCTATTGAATGGAAGTGCTCTTCCAGGCGTCTTCAGCATTCGAGGAGATCTTCTTCACTCTTCAGATCACTGATCAGCTGAGTGAGCTCCGAAGTCATTTTCAATCCTATTGAACGCAGGAAGCTGAAATTTGAGAGGGAAGGTCAAGGGAGAATACAGATGGTGGTAGGTGCTATTGATGGAGAACCAGTGATCTATACAGAAGGGTGATCTATACAGAAAATAATAAACCTTTGAGCAATGATTTGCAGCGTTTTTCATCCGAATTTGATGAAATTTTCTAGGATTATCCAGAGTAGCGTGTAGATGAGGGTAGTGAAAGGTACTTAGAGATTGGTGTTTTGAGATTAACTACTATGCATCGGATCATCTATATAATCGGGTTATTTATGAAAGTTTGAGTTACTCGATGACCGGCACCGAGGGTATGCAATGACCCGCACGACCGATGGGTCGTGAGGGAGCGGTATAATCTGTGCGCCGCGTCGCCTTCTGAGGTCACCCTAACATACAGAAAAACACCACAAATTATTACACCAAGGTTTATTATTTTCTATATAGATCACTCGTCGTTTGCCATAGCCACCGTCTACCTACTAGTCTCACCCTTAAGTTCTCATAGGGAGCATACGGTTGGTCCTACAGAGCTCCCGGTGGTCCTTTATATCAAAATTTTTTGAGCTAGGGCGTTTTCAAAATTTCAACCCTTATTTTTCACCCCTTAGAATTGACTGACATCAACCAAAAGCTTCGGGGCACAACTAGACCCCAATTGGAGCCCACATACCAAATTTCATCAAAATCGGTCCATGGGAACTAAGGAAAATGCCGCGTACGGCAGACGGACGGAAAATTTTTCATTTGATTTTCAGATTTTACGTACCTTGAACGTAAACCAACAGATTTTGAGGGCGGGGGGGGGGACTTTTTTCCCTTCCAAAGGTTCATTATTGAAAATAATATACCAATAAGGTCTGCCAAGTGGATGAGGCACTCCTCGTATCTACGAGGCGATTGTATAGAAGTTCCGATGCTTGAATCTCAAAACATCGATCACTATGTTCCTTGCACTAGGGATGGGACATTGATATCGATAATATCGAAACATTGATGTTTTGAACATCGAGGTTTTACAACTCGATGATTTGATCCAATTTTATTGATGTATCGAGAAGTTGGTCTGACAACATCGCTCGATAAATTTGAACTACTATGTACTGCAAGGAAACCAGAAAAAACCCAAACTCAAGACCAGATAACTTCATTGAATTCACTTGGAATTAGAACACCTCCTACTTATCATTCAACATTTCATATAACAAGATAATTACTGAAAAACATTAGTAATAAATCTCTTTATGCTTGAAGGAATAGTTGAAAAGGAAAAGGTAAAGGATATTAAAGTGAAAACGTCTGCCAAGTGGGTGTGGCACATAGCTTCCTCGTATCCATCACCCGATTATATAGATGATCCGATGCATAGTGGTCAATCTCAAAACACCAATCTCTAAGTACCTTTCACTACCCTCATAGGGGACCATCTACACGCTAATCTGGACAACCCTAGAAAATTTCATCAAATTCGGATGAAAAATTAAGTGAGTAGATGTACCATGTGATTGGATCAAAAAAATACTTAGCTTGACTGGGAGTTGCACCTGGGACTCCTGGGTGGGAGTCCAGAGCATTGCTTACTGTTTCATAGGGGACCGTCTACACACCAACCCGCACAATCCCTGAAAATTTCATCGAAATCGGATGGGAAATGTAGAAGTTATGGCCGTTACAAGGAATTCACGTTTGCGCATGCGCAGTCGCTTCTATCAGTCCGAGGATGATGATTTTCATAGGGGACCGTCTACACACCAACCCGCACAATCCCTGAAAATTTCATTGAAATCGGACAATAACTTCGTATAGTTATGCGCGTTACAAGGAAATCATGACAGACAGACAGTCACGGAACCAAAATGGTTCAGAAAGGTCTAAAACGCAAAACGCGAGTGAAAATTTCGATTTTGGAGAACTTTTTTTTTTTTCATCCTTGAAAAGTGAAAACAAAGCTTCCGCTACCTTGGTAGACTCGGAAGCAAAAAAGTGTATGAAAAAAAGAAAAATGAATGGAAATTTATCACGAATGAAAGAAATTATAATGAAGTTGGTTTCTTAGTTTTGAAATAATCACGTAAGAAGAAAATATCCTCTTCTAATACGTAGAGGAAGAGTAGCTTCTTCAGGTTTTCTCCTTGATTCTGTTTCGTTGACTTGTGAGAATATTTCCCGATTGAGAAAAATATCGATATTTTTCTGACACGCCAACCCGCACAATCCCTGAAAAATCCCGTCGACATTGGACAATAACTTCGTATTGTAGTTAAGTCCGTTACGAGGACTTCATGACAGACACACAGACAGACAGACTCGCAACCAGAATTGTTCAGCAAGGCCAGAAAAGTAAAACGCGAATGAAAATTTTGATGTTGGAGAATTTTTTTTTCAACATTGAAAATAAAAGGTCTCAGCGATTATGATTGATGTGTAGATGGTCCCTTATGAAAATCATGGCTCCCAGACTAATAGGAGCCGAATCTCGATGATTGTTTATTCAGAGATTCTGCGGGTTGACGTGCAGACGCCTCCCCTATGAGGGCAGTGGAAGGTACTTAGAGATTGATGACTTGAGATTAGCTAATTATGCAGTTGAACTTCTATACGATTGGGCTATGGAAACGAGGAAGCTTTGTGCCACACCCTCTTGGGAGACGTTCGTGAGTTGTTATCTTAAAGAGTAGAAGATGTGGTTTGAAATAGAAAATAATTGGATAGACTGAAATTATAAAAATTAGGTACCTATATTAACATACAGAAATGGCAAGACTGAATTTAAAAAGTCTGCCAAGTGGGCCTGGCACATAGCTTCCTCGTATCCATAACCCGATTGTTTGATGATCCAATGCGTTGTAGTCTTGAAACATCAATCCCTAAGTACCTTGTACTACTGTCATAGGGGACCATCTAAACAGTCACAGTTCCTGAAAATGTCATCGATAACAGGCGAAAAATCTAAACGTTATGGCTGTTACAAGGTTTTGACATTGTATGTCTTTACTTTGGCACATAAACGGAAAAAGCGTTAAGTTTGGTTTTCTGATGATTTCCGCTCACAACCGAGTCGTTGCTAAGGAAATGGTACTTGGTCGTTTTTCATTCCACAAAATTCGTTGACCATTCGTAGGAAAGCTATCGATTTATCACGCATTTCTTTCGTAGTTGTTCTTGGTACGTATGTCGTAATTGTAAATATATTTGTTAATGTTTTAATAGATGTAGTAAACAATGCCGCTTGTTTAGTTGTCACTTGGGAACTAAAGACATTAAATGTCCCGTTGTGTTGCAGACTCGTATGCAAGCGTTTACCTCCAAAATTGAGCTTTATAGGTATTTCACTCATTTTTTAATGCATTTACGTTAGCGCATGCGCAGAGGCTACTGTAGCTCCGGGAACGATGATTTTCATAGGGGCCCATTTTACACATTAACCCGCTCAATCCCTGAATTTCAGCGAAATCGGACAATAACTTTTTACAGTTACAAGTATAGCATACACCGGCAGACAGACTCGAAACCAAAATTGTTCAGGAAGATCTAAAACGCAAAACACTGAAAAGTGAAAACAGTGCTTCCGTTACCTTGGTAGACTCGGAAGCAATGATAGGCAGCTATTTTTTCTACCACGTGGAAGCAATCAGTTCTTCAACAACCTTCTACGTTGAATGAGACTTTAACCTTTCCAACAACGGTACCGATGCACCTACTGTGGTCACATAAGTAAGAGAACTTTCTTATCTTAAAATGAGTACAGATCCGGAAATAAATTAGTTCCAAGTTGGTGTGGCACATAGCTTCCTCGTATTCATTATCACGTTTGTGCGTAGGAGAGTGAACAATCGAAACTTCACTCCACAAATACCTACCTCTACCGCCCAATTTCGATGAAATTCATGGGGAACAAATGAATTTCAACCGCACAATGCCTTAAAATCCTGTCGAAATCGGGAGGAAAATGTAGAAGTTATGATTATTAAGGATTCCTTAAAATTTCATCGAATTCGGGTGAAAACTGTGCAAGTTTTCTACAAGCGCAGTGGATACCATTGATCTGGTCACGTCTCCGATTATACGATAATGCGGATTATTCAGGTTTTCAGTTACTTAGAGGCCCCCTATGAATTGGAGGAAGGTGGTTAAAACATGGACAAACTGGAGAATGAATGGTAATTGTCTCAAAGATGCCACAAACGTCACATTGAAATTTAGGAACAGTGGTGACCGTAGAAGTTTACAGTCTCCAACCTTCACAATTTCTGAGAGTTCCTTCAAAATCGGACAATAAATTCGAATAGTTTTCCCCGTTACAAGGATTTAATTACACACAGATGGACAGACAAAAAACGAAACTGTCCAGGAATATCACTGAATTTCATCGCAATTTGGATGTAATGCCTCGTTACCAGTGCTTTGCGTGCTTATGACTTCAGTGTTGGGTCATAATGAAAGTATTTTCTGTTTTTAAAAGTAATTGGAATTGAAAACGCAGAAACGCACATTCCGGAGATCAACTAATGTGAGTAAACAGAGACTTGAGTGAGTACAGTAATCTGCACAACGGTTCATTAATTAATAATGTGTAACAAGTTGATAACGTGCTACTTACATAGGAAACCGACAATAAGATTGATTGTCAAATAAAAAGGTAGCTAAATAAAGAGGTCAACGGCGGTCAATGACGTCATATTACATCCTAACTATATGTTTTATAGGTAGGTTACTATGCAGTGAAACTGCGTATACAATGTATACCATATATATATCATGTCATGATCTAACCGGTAACTATTATCTGCGTGATGGAATCCAAACGAGAGCGTCCAGTTAACTCTAATTATTCAATCAATTCAATCAAGCTAAGCTAGATAATTACTTAGGTGTCCTCATTTCTTATAAGAAATTAGAGAACTTGTGAGGAACGATTCGCACAAATCAATGACCCATCACTGTTTCTTGCGAACGATCGACCGTCATTTTGCCGAAAACACGGACTTGAAAACGTTCAAGTATCCCTTCGCGGCAGAAAAATTATTCCCGTATAAAGGCTCTAAACTTAAAAGAAACTGAGTTCAACGAAGCTGTAAAAGTTGGTACTATGAAAATTGATGTAGATAGGGAGTATTGAATAAGTCAGGTAGGTACTACTTACCTCAAGTTCGCGTGAGAAGTCCTCAGTCCTTTCTTCATCTCGGTGAGCACACAAATTCAAATTTCCACGAAAAGGGTTATAGGTAGGTATAGTAAATAATTAGGTGTGTATCTACCGAAGGTTTACGTGAGAGCTAATCGAAAGTCGTTTCATTCTCGGTAAGCACTCGAATTCGTTCACTTGTCGTTTTCCCGCGAAGTTTCCCCACATTCCGCTGCACGTAAATATTGGCACAAAACTGAAGAACAAAACACGGAAAACCCGAAAAACGGTACCGGAAACGAAATGATGATGAGAGGGCTGCGGACAGAACGCGCGACTCAGCAGCGACCTCCCAGCTGTTTCTTTCCCATCTCTCCCCTGTGTATTTCTTCTTCTTCTTCTGCGTATTTCCCTCCTGTTAGACTAGGAGCTGACTATTCTAAGCAGATACTTAATGAAAGCTATAATAAACCAATGCTTAATCAAAAATTAATGTCCTCCGCGGTGAGTAAAAAACGGTCACTGAAAACCCGTTCTTTTGAAAATGGCCGCTTAAAATTAGTGAAGTGGCGGAAATGTTGACTAATGGCTTGTTATCGTTGCAAGATCTAATTATTTATTCATAATATGAGCATACTATTTATTCATATCGTCGGCTTACAAGTGAAATCCACTAAGTCAATTTTTTCAATTTTCGGTTTATTGGCTACTCCTATGTATTTTTTAACGCCCGATCGATTGGTGACGTTAGTTTTGGGATACGAGCAACCGTTTCCTCGGAAAAATGCAAAATGGCTTTTCACTAAGTCAAAATTTAAAAAAAAATTTTCAGGAGAAAATCATTAAGTCCTTGCTGTGATGATTATATCAAGACTTAGTGAATTTCTCCAGAGTAATGGTTCATAATGGCAATACTATTGCCGAATTCATTAAGTAACTTGAATGGATTCATTTCTGATCCAAAAAGAATTGTAAAGGC
Organism: Apolygus lucorum; assembly: GCA_009739505.2. Lineage (NCBI taxonomy): Eukaryota > Metazoa > Arthropoda > Insecta > Hemiptera > Miridae > Apolygus > Apolygus lucorum. Next base: position 39,720,720 of record CM019181.2, on the reverse strand, counting down.
AGTCGAAAATCAGATTTTAAATAAGTTATTTTTAACCACACTCCTTATTAAAATCATTCTCCTTCCAAATTAATACGATCAAAATTCAGGGAGAAATTAATAGAAGAATCCTTAAGTCATCACATCTCAAGAGTGAAAATCATTAAGTCACTACAGTCAGGTGAAATTCTTTAAGTCAGGTCCCTTCGTACGAAAAGAACCTTTTTAAGTTAGATGTGAATGCGCTAACCACATGGGGTTCACATGGAAGTAATTAGACATCATGAAGCAGCTGCACACCAAATTTCAACCCTCTAATCCAATTTCTCCCTAGCAAAACGGGTCTCACCACAAACTGAATTTTTCAAATTTGATTTTCTCAAAACTATAATATTTGACTTAGTGAGTTTCTCTTGTAAGCCGACGATATTATCTCCATCACAAAAACAGTTCAAATTTATTGAATTTCACCTGTTTTTTTTTTTTTTTTTGTAAGTTTCTCTTCTGTTATACAAGGAGACGAGGCCAGAAACAGCAACTTGAGTAAAACATTTGGTAGGTACCTACCTAACTAATTCTTAATCAAATGTCCTCCTCAGTGAGCGGGGAAATGAATCTCTGCTACTCAAAAACGGTGCTCGTTAGAAACTTTCACTATCAAATTTATACTTTTTCTGCTATCAATTAATGATTTAATTATATTATATTTCTATCAGCGGAAATGACCCAAATATGGCGTTTGGTCCAACAATGGGCCTATAAGTTGATCGACGAAAATTGTGAGAGTAGGTCATTGAATGTGATATTAATCACGTCTTATTAGCCTCAAGAATCTACCAATACACTTTTTCCTTGCGATTAAGTGTTTGAATCTAATAGTTGGAGTATGGAATGTTAAAAAAGTTATCTTCTGTAGCGCAATGAGGTATTTCAGTAGATTGATAAGTTCCCGTGGTTATGTACAACGTACGGGTAACAGACTGGAAGTAGGTTTGTGTATAATGAATCATACAATAGCGTAAATCTTATAAAGAATAGGTGGAATCGGTTCTACGGAGTTGACTCGAGGGAGATCGGTGCCTGACTGCGATGGGACGAGGCCGGCGGACAAGTGGCCTTTCACTTTCTTCTAGGCGAGTCGAGAAGAATCGATGTTTGTGAGAAATCGATTTTTCAACGGAATGGATTGTTTTGCTCCGATTTATTTCTAATATCGACTGTATTTACAATAATTGTAAATAAACAATTATTGTTTATTTCTTACTGGAGCTTTTGGTTGATGTTGGTCACTACTAAGTGTTGAAAAATAAGGGTTGAAATTTTGAAAACGCTCTAGCTCAAAAAATTTTGATGTAAAGGTATATTTGTCCATCAATTTAGGATAGTATTGAATTTATAGAGACCACGCGGAACTCTGTAGGACAAACCGTTCGCTCCCTACGAGAACTTAAGGGTTGGACGTACGATAAATCAGAAACACGAGTGTGAATCGCAAAAGAGACCTAATCTCCGTTCAAAATTTAGCTGTCCAAAATGCGACCTCTGCAGGTAGGTATATCTATGGTTGGTAGGTGGTGACAATGGCAAATCCGTGTTCTTTGCAGACGAGTGATCTACAGGGTGTAACGGTTAAGGTCGTACAACCGGCCAGGGTTCGATTCTACAACTAATTTGTGACTTTTTTTGTCTCTTGACTTTTTTTCTCAACCCCCTTAAAATCGGACTTTTCCCACTTTTAAGATTTTTTTTCGTATTTTCGACCTCACGCCATTAAAACAGCTATAACTCCCTTGTTTTTCAGTCAAAATTCAAATGTAATTATGCCGTTGGAAAGAGCGTTAAATTCTCTATCTCACTAGTGTTGAATGAAACTTTTCAAAGAAGACTAAGATGTTGAAAATTGAGCCCGAATAGTAAAATCTCGAAAATTTTTCGTTTTTTCAAACGTTTGTAACACTTGAAACTGCCGGTTAAGCTCTCACTGTAACCCCGAATCGCCGCTGGTATTCCCGCACAGCTTCACTGGCGTTTTGGTAAGAGAAACCATAAACCAGCAGCATATCGGCATGAGTATGCACTTTTGATTGGAAAAACTTGCCATGATACAAGTAGATGTGTAGGCAGGTCACGAACTGATAAGATAATTAATCTGATGTTCGGAACCTAGTGTTTGATTACTTGCGAACAGGGTGGTTTGATTACTTGCGATGTGGGGAGGAGGTTGGAACATAACGTTGACTTTGTTGTCGACCGTAGTAACGTTTAACTTGGCCGATCTAGTAATAAAAAAATTGGCATACAAATTAACAGAAATTAAGACAATTTTCGAAAAGTGAATTGGACAAGATATCAGTGACTGCTTTTTCGATGTCTTGTGTCATCATTTGACTCAGTGAGACAAAGTACGAAAAGATGGCTGCCTAACTCATTTTAGGGCAAAAATGTCTTTCGCGAAAAACGTCGATTTTTACTGGAAGATCCACGGTTTTTGGCACGGGAACGAGGATTTTACACCATTAGTCCACTGTAAACAATTTTATGACCATACCGTTGGAAAGCTGAGATTTTGGGTCAACTTTTGGGGTTACAGCGAGAGCTTAACCGGCAGTTTCAATTAGTGTAACAAACGTTTGAAAAAACGAAAAATTTCCGAGATTTTACGATTCGGGCAATTTTCAACATCTTAGTCTTCTTTGAAAAGTTTTATTTAACACTAAGGAGATAGAGAATTTAACGCTCTTTCCAACGGTATAATTACATTTGAATTTTGACTAAAAAACAAGGGAGTTATGGCTGTTTTGAAGGCGTAAGGTCGAAAATACGAAGAAAAAAATCTTAAAAGTGGGAAAAGTCCGATTTTAAGGGGGTTGAGAAAAAAAAGTCAAGAGACAAAAAAAGTCACAAATTAGTTTTAGAATCGAACCCTGGCCGGTTGTACGAACTTAACCGTTAGACCCTGTATAGAAAAATAAGAAATCTTTGTGTAATAATTTGCTTAGTCTTCCATAATAAGGTATATCCACTTTTTCTCCTTTAATACAACTTCTTTAACCAGATTAGACACCCCGTTTCTACACTTTTCCCCAAGAACCTTATCCCATATGGAATCAATGAGATCCCCCTCATATCCAATGCTTGGATATCCATAACACGGTAGTAGATAATCCTATTATATATTCAAAACTTCCATCTCCATATCAAGGGCTAAGAGACAACATGTGATACCTATGGGAAAAAAATGGGAATCTCGTGCTGTGGTCCCCTTTTTTGTTCGAACCAAAAAAAAGTGTTGTTTGTTTCAAGTGTTGCTCAACTTTCCAGTTGAGCAACACTTGTTATGAACAGCATTCAAGACAACAAGTGTTATCAACACGTTTTGCTACCTTGTATACACATCCAAAGCAAGCAAAATAAAAGGGTTTATTCGTTCTCCTGAAACCAGTAGAATTTTCATATCACATGTTGTCTCGATATATACCCACCACTAGGTAGGTACCCTTCAAACTTGATGATAACATAAGGAAATAGAAAACACAGGATGATCATAATGCAATAATTTTAATTTCAAATAGGTACCTACAGCAAATGAATAATTTTTCAATTAGAGCATACATTCCAGTAATTTATTGTGAAGTACGATGTAACTATAAATTCCGATGGTTAATTCATCGTTAGATCAGTTTTTTTTTCAGAAGCTTTGTTATTAAATCGGGTAATTTTCGTGAACGTCAAAATCCTAAAGCGAAAAGAAAAATTCAAACTACTGGGCGCCTCAAGGAAGACCTTGTCGCCAATTTATGTAAGAACAAACTCAAAACCTACAGAATTTCAATGGCTGTTATTTTGTAATTATTCAGATGTCAAACAAATTGTATTTTTTTAAAGGTTAAGTCTAATAAAAACTACGAGAAATTTGAATTTCATAAGAGAAGATTATGTTTCGTCCCAAAACTAAGTTTTAATTATAGCTAATTAATAAATATGACGTCCCAAGTAAGATGTAAGAACAAGCGTGACGACTCGCACGCGCACTAGAATGGTCGGACGTCAGTTTCTAATTTGAAAAACACATTTTGAGTTTTTTTTCATTCCTTCTTTTCACGGCATTCCGTTTTCGTTCTTGGAAATTCGGAAAAACCCGCGTGGCTGTCAGGAAAACACCAATACCTTACCGGAACAAAATAATGAAGTTGCATTGATACAGTTTTTTTCCATTATATTTTTTCCAAAGAAAAAGAAAAACGTTTTAAGAGGTTCTTCTACTCCTTTTTCGACAAAAATAACTGAACAAGAAAACAAGGTTTAAAAAATTACAGTGCAACTCAAAATTTGACGTTTTTTCTTTTCTAGTTTTTTTTTTTTTTTTTTTAATGACTCAAGTGGATTTTGTATGAGGTGTCCGTCAAGCAAATGGGAGGAAAAAGAGTCATGAGTGCTTGATTTATTTTTCTTTTTTTTTTCTTCGTAGAATAAGGGCGGTTTTTCGACAAGGTAAATTCTCGGCCGAACCTTCGGGGCCAGTTGGTTAACGCAAGGGTTCCGCGCCACAGTGGCGCTACGAAAGGGGAGTCCTTTTCCGCTCTTCTTCCGCGTCTTCTTCTTCCTCTTCCCGACATTGTAATTTTGCTATCTGGAAGAAATCGATTAGCAGGAAAAGGCCCACCTCTCCTACCCCCCTTTATGAGATTTTTTTTTTTTTATTAATTTTTTTTTTCAATACTTTTTTAAATGACTCAACTTCAAGAGGCCCCTTTGGGGTTTGTTCTTTAGTTCCCGTGTAGCGTTTGAACCAAAGTTAGCCCGTCTCCACCGTGTCCCTCGTTGATTAGCCGCCTTCTTCTTGTAAGTGACCGATCCCAGATTGTCAAGCCTTCCGGCTCTTAGGATGTTTCAACCGTGGCTTTTGGAGGAGCTTTTCCACTTACTGAAGAAAGTTTCAATGTGCTCGACATTGATGCCTGGAACCAAATTTAAAGAAACAATAAAGTTCAGACTGTTCAAGGAAACAGAATCCTAAAAACCCTTGTATTGATTGTATTAATTTGTCAAAAATCATAGAGAAATGGACTAAAACCCAACTGGTTGATTATCTGGAAGCAAACCACTTAATATCACCGAGGCAATTTGGTTTTAGAAGAGGAAGGGGAACAGAAGAGGCGCTGTTTGAATTGTCCAAAGACCTATATGAGTTACGTGACCTCAGAGAAAAAGGCATACTTGTGATGTTGGACATGGCCAAGGCCTTCGACTCCGTTTGTAGAACCAAGTTAATTGGGTCATTAGGTAGGTACGGTATCAAAGAACGCGAAGTTGAATGGTTCGTTGACTATTTGTCTAGCCGCAAACAAGTAGTTAGCATAGAGGGAATAGATAGTGATGTTCTTGGGGTGGAGTATGGAGTTGTACAAGGTAGCACTCTTGGTCCCATTCTCTTCATCTTGCTGATCAATATAATGACAACACTTCCCCTATCAGGCATAGTCTATCTGTTTGCAGACGATGTAGCGCTTCTATGAAGAGCCAACTCTCTGAACTCAACTGAAGCCTGTAATAACGCCAACTCTCAACTCAACGCCAATCTCAACAATAGAGAGTTTTTGGAAACCACTAACGGGCCGGTGGAACCTCTTCACAAAGCACGGAGTTCGTGGGTGACGATGGATTTGCCTCCCGACATCAGCGGGCGACGATGAAAGGGTGCCCCCTGACAGTCACCCGTTCCCCGAGGCCCACCGTGACGAGCGCCTCCATTCCCCCCCTGTCCAAAGTTAACGTCCTTCCTCCTTCAGCTGGGTAGCATCCTCTGTTGCTCGCGCTAGTCTCCTCCTAACGGGGCCCGTGAGATTTTGGCACCAAAAACTCTCTAATATTGCGCACTGCATTAGCGGTTTGTCACTGACACTAAACGTTGACAAATGTAAATATATGTGTTTTTCATTAGGAATAAACGATATAATGGGTCTGGTAAAACTCCACAACTGCAGCAACATGGACATATGCAATTGTAGCGTTCTTGACAGAGTCACCAGCCACAAATACCTAGGAGTTGTTCTTGACGACCGGTTGAGGTGGGAAGAGCACATAAAGCATGTTATCGCAAAGACTAGACGATTTATTCATTTATTTTACTTATTTTATTTATTCACCTATATCGTACCTTGGTACAGCCGTTATTGTCATATGGAATTTTGATCTAGGGAGGCACATATAAATCTATTTTAGAGCCGGCCCAGGTACTCCAAAAATGCATTCTCAAGGTGGTGTGTAAAAAAACAATGAGATTTCCAACACTTGACCTCTTTAGGGAGCTAAAGGTATTTTCGCTGCGGCAGCTGTACATCAAGTCCGTTCAAGTCCCAGAATTGTTCCCATCAGTGCACACCACGAATCCCAATTATGGACTACGATCCACCACTCAAGCAGTATTACCGGCCCCTAAATCTCGCCTCCATCACACTTACGCCTACTGCTTTTACAACCTACCTCTCATCCTCAGGCAGGCCCTTGATGAATTCCAACGTCCCCATGACTTTTCCCGAGATCGCTTTAAGAAGAAAGCTTTAACATGGTTGATTGAAAACGGGCTAGATTCATACGATAAAATGTTGATTAGCTGCTACAAGATTTAATTTTTGGCAAGAACTTATTTGTATATTTTATTAATTTAGTTCTATTATTATTGTTATTATTTTTCTACTCTTCATCCGCAAACTTCATTATACATTAGAATCATAACATTTCATTATACAATATTGTACGATCGAAATCGATCCAGACTTCTTTTTCTTCTACTTAGTATTGAGAAACCTATCAATACATACTTATATAAATTAATTTTGTAGAGACTCCTTTACGACGCTACAGAGCTAAGCTCCATGTCGTAAGGGTTCCACATGTATTATTTTGTATTTTATGCTACATATATATGTAAATCAAGGAATAAAAATTATTTTTTGAATTTGAATTTGAATTGAAGAAAAAAGATGGCTAACCCGAACTCCAGCTGTATAAAATACTTACTGGTAGTTTCACCAAAAACTGAGAGTTATAAGAGATCACTCTTTCAGAAGACGTTGAAAGAGAAAAATTATCACAAAGTAAAACCACAGGTACTCAGAATCTACAGATTCCCGTTCAGAAAACATCTTGAACTTTTTATCACAACCGGAGTTAGGACAAGGTGAGTATATCATCAAAGTATAATATACTTTGTATATATATATGATATTATCATATACAAAGTGGCTCACGAGAAGTCCCCCCCCCCTTGCTAAAATCGTCCAGGGGGGTCAGCTGAGACCGAGCGAGCTACGGCATGTGTCTCTGGAGACGAGACTCGGACCGGTTGCAGGGGCCGTGAGTTCGAGGCTCGCCTCGGGAGCATATTTTCGGGCAAGTCGGTCGCAGTTCCCCCTCGTCACAATCCAGGGCGGTGAGGCAATGAGAAGCCATGAGCGAAATCTCAGAACAAATTCTGATCTTCCCTTAGGAAGACAGCTGATGACGTCCGCGGCGCAAGGAATGGCAGTCGGACGAAAATCCAACCTGAAATGGTTGTTAACTTTAATTTTACTTTACTTTAAATCGTCCAGATGGTGAATTTTTTTTTTCAAATCTTCATGATTTTTTCAAGGATCTCAAACATGACCACGGTGCGCAATTTCTATGCGCGTCTTTCTCTCCTCCCGAACTAATTAAAATTGCGTCGTAACTCGTAAGGAGGGAAAAAGAGCGATTTTCTATTAAAAACCACCTAATTTTCGGCCGCCGTTTCGAAAAATTCCAGTAAAATCCGAAAATGGATACCACCACGTGATTCAACATCGTAAATTAATGAAAAAACATGTATCACACTTGGGGTCTACCTTTATCTCAATTTTGGCACAATCCAGGGGTTGCACATGTTTGCGCGCTCACTGAACGGGTTGTGCGCGACCAAAAAAATCGGTTGAGGAGTCTAAAACTCATGAAATTTCACGTAGGATCCAAATCCCAATAAAAATAGGGGTTTCCATTAGAGATAACTAAGTTGGTGTGCGTTGCGCACTGTGGTCATATTTGACATCCTTGAGAAGAATCATGGATATTAAAAAAAAATAAAATAAAATTACCACTATCTGGACAATTTTAGCAGGGGGGAGACTCGTGGGCCACCTTGTATAATAACGGAAAAGCAATGTCATCTGAAAACTATAATTAAAACACAGGACGGATATCCAAGCTTAATCTGCTTGTATACACCGATGAGTGGTTACACTTGGAAACTACTTCTCTACATACGAACGTATTTATTCATTGACGTCACTAAGGAAAGTCTTATTCACGATAAAGGAAGTGATTGTACGGCATCTAACTTAACCTAAGTTCTATTCTAGATCTTGCCTGACAAGTTGAACCCACCCAGAGGGAAATCAGCTCAGCCGTTTGGCCAAAATGCATGGACGATCAGATATTAAATTTTATTATATTATCAAAACGCCAAGGTTCAAAAGTCCTCAGAGGACTAAGGCTGGTCGACTGGCTGCAGTAATCGCCAAGACAACATTAATCTGTACCTACTTAAACGTGGAGATGAGTGAATGATCAAGCTTATTGGATCCTTCCAACCTAATCGAATTCGAATTCTCAGCATCTATCACTGTACCTATTCCATCACCGCCCTAAGTGAGGTTGGGAGGGACTGCTGTGGACAAGATTCGATCCAAAAATCACAGATTGGCGTGATCCACGATGTCCACAGCCCAACAATAATCACTCCAGACCCCATCTTAATAATAAGATTAACTGAATTTATCTCCACGCACCTGCAGATTTAGCAACACCGAAATGGCTGAACCCGTTGGTGGTGTGGTTGCTGTTGGGCATGAGGAGCTTGGAACCTGTTAGGAGGGTAACCAACTCAGGGTTCTTCTCTCCAGTGCTCTGATTGCAGAGGTAGTTGCAGCACTCGACCACTTGCAAAAACATCCTGCAAAACAAAAGAACAACATTTTGCAATGGAGGAAAAGACAATGTTCAAGTCAACAGAGTAACTACTTTTCAAGTTTAAGCAGTCACATATCACAGCTCAGACTGGCTATAACGGAGCCTGCAATACACTGATCAGACATGAAATAACTCTTTACACTCAAAAACAAGTCGATGATTAATAACGTGTTCATCAACAAGTAACTCACCATGCCTCCTTATCTTTCTTCTTAGGATACTTGATGAAAGGAACGGGTTGATGCTCATTGGGTCTCTGAAGTCTGATGTTTCTCTTGCCATTCCTCAGCTGCCACTCCAGCCACCTGATGGTGTCGCGGACCTTGTTGCTGCACTGCTTGCACTCATCTAGAGCCGACACCACTACAAGAAGAAAACAAGGATTTCATCAGGAAACTGTCAAGAAGCTTGAGTTTGCCATGGAGAATATAAAAAGCAATGTTAGAGCATTGGACGTACAAAGCAATAGTGCTTAATTGTGCGCAAATATATAATGCTCCTTATCCCATTAGGTAGGTTATCAGAACCAAATTTTACCGGTGCGTTGCCTGGGAAATGATAGGAGCTTCACAGTATAAATTATTGTACCGAAATAGTTGAGAGTTGTGAGAAAGCCCTCCTTCCCTCAAGGTTTAACATAATTCGAGGTATCAGGAACAAGTATATACAAGGCCAAAGGGAACAAGTATATACAAGGCCCAAGAGAAGTTTTTACGTAGACAATAACGAACAAATGAGCACACATTTCTATGGAAACAGCATGTGGGCTTTCTAAAATCCCATTCTTGAATCAATTTTTTTTTTTTTTTTTTTCACTGAGTATCTCCAAAACCTACATTTTTTATAGTAGTCATCTATTCCACGTATCAGCTTATAAGGAAATAGAGAAGAGGAAGGTAGTGAAGCGAGAGGCAAAACTTACCGACAGAAGGTATGAGGACAATGAACTTTTTGACGGATATCAGCTGTTTTATGAGGGACGAGTGGTTAATGAAAGCCTCTGCGTCGGGCACGATGTAAGGAGGAAGATTTTCTTTCATCCCTTTCCTCGTTCTGTCTTCCAGCTGAGAGACTTCAGATTTCAACCAAAGTTCTCCCATGTTGTGCATCAACTTCTCGACTCGGGCCGGATCCGCCTCCCAGGGAGAGCCACTGCCTTTGCGATCCTCTTTGACTGGTTCCGTCTGCAGGCAAAAGTGGAAACATAAACAAGTTAGAGAACCAACTAGATGGAAAACATCTGGCTGAGTAATCCGCGGATTACATCCGGAGAAGGAAGGGGGTCTGGCCTATTTCGAGTGGCCACTGTATGCTACTAATGCACTCAAAATTCAATGGGCAGGGAAAGTTTATTATGGGCTCTTTCTTTGGGCGGCATCAAAGCTCCTGACGTTGAAAACTCGAGTTCCAGAAATCGTACAACTCAGGAGGGAAAAGAAGTCCTTTTCTAAAATCTAAGCCAGTAAATAAATTGTGCATCTTTATGGTGAATTGGTACTATGATGATCAGTTTTAGAACAGACAATGGGATAAAGTAACGACCGACCTCAGTGTTGGTTGATTTCTGACCCAAATCGCATATTATATACTATTGTGTAATTTGGAGTAATGAGTTCCTAGTTAGTACAATCACTTATCCAACCGTCAACTGGTTACAATTCCTTTAAAAGATTTTCCTTTAAAAGTTTGGCAGCTGGACAGCAGAAGGCCTTGGCAGCTCAGAAAGTATCTCCAGGTAGCCAGAGACATGCTCTACCAGATGGACAACAACCAGGATAGACAGGAGTGGAACTACCTCTAAGGAGGGGAAAACACTTCCATTCATAGATATAATTTTCAAGAACTTCTTCAAAAATAAACCCGAAGAATCTTCAACGCACATTTCAATGAAGCTTTAATGTTTCTCTAGTTGATGAACAATGGGAAATGAAAAAGTCAAAAGTTAGCGATGTAAACGATGTAACCAAACTCGAGAACTTCCAGAGAAATGGGATCTTTATTAAGGATGGAAACTCCGTGCGCCCAATAATTTTTACCCGTAAACCCTCTATGGAATCCATCCAATAAACGTTATACGTGTAGGTTGGCTGCCAATATGTAGGAAACCGCAGGATACTGGTAAGGGGAGGAGGTGGGGCGACCACCAACACAAATGTTTGTATTTATACGCCCCGAACCTCCGGTATATGACTAGGGAAGTTGGTCAGGGCGGCTGCGAGGTATTTGCTTCTGGTCTTATTGCGAACACTCGGCTCTCCCATCTCTTTTATTGCTCCCACCAGCCCTCACAGGGTTTTTTTTTCTTTCTCGAGCAGGGAGTTCCTTCCTTCCGACTTTTCTTCCTGTTCCTTCTCAACTTTACCTCCTCCACTGCCAGCTCAGACACTCCTCGCCCGTCTTTACACGCGTGCTTCCCAGATCAAACATCTTAGCGCTACCCCGACTCTTTGCTCTTCAAACCGAGAACACCGCTATATTGTTCTTTCCAGGACACATCTTGCTTTGTAACACAACTTACGATACCTTGGGATATCGAGTATTTATTAAGTCCAGCGCGATTTTGATTTTACAGAACAATCATACTTCACTGGGATTCTTCTCCAGGATTCTACCTTTCTGAAGTATTCATCATCACCTTACTTTCTATGTATTCCTATTGTAAGTCCAGTATAATAGGTTCAATCAGATTGGCACAGCAAAAGATGAATCCAATTTCGAGTAGGGTTTCTTTCAGTTTGAGATAGTCGGAGTTCATCGTAATTAAATCACAACACAAGACATCGTTCCAGTTTCAATAACCAGGCCAGTGTAATGGATAAAAAATATTGATCCACATTTACCGACGAGGAAGTTGGAGGAACTCTGATAAGCTGCAAATGGGACGAAGTGGTTGGGAGAGTAGGTGTATAAAAGATGGCCTCCGCCTGCTCAGGGTGGGGGTGAAGGAAGAGAGAAAGCCAGCAAGGAGTTTACAAGTCCAATTACACGAAGGGTGGAAACTTTGACCACCTTCTCCGACCTTCCCCTTCCAAACAACCCCCCGCCAAACAACCCTCTGGGGATCATTAATCAACCCCTAAGTGAAACATTAGCTCCTCCAATTACTTAAGCTCTGCTATGCACTGTATTACCCCCTTCGTCGTCCGCCCCTTCGAGCAAAGTAATTTCCAAGATTGTGCCTTCGTGACAGCCCTCTCCACCTCCTTCCCCGTCACTTCTTCTTTCCACCCGCAATTCTCCCTTCATCTCATCTCCTCCTTCTTGAACCCTCCCTCTACCCTCTAAATCAATGAACCTTTCCAAACTTTACGATCTAAGAGGGGAGAACTTTTAAAATAATTAATGTCTTAGTTTGTTTCCGCTCTCAGGAATTGGAAAGTGAGCTGACAAACTTTTCCGATTTCTTATTTCAAACAGGGAGAAGATCTGTTCCAGTTAAAATTGTTGATTCATTGAAAGAGGAAATCACGCTTTCGTAATAGAGATTTAATAAAATTGTTCAATTAATTGATCATTCTAATAATTTTCACAAGTTTTGAGGGCGTTCTCAAGGCTAACCCACGTGACTCCTGCAATTTTCAAACAAATAGGACTGTTACTACAGTTTTACGAAAGAGTTATAGAGATAAAATGGGTGCAGTTGTTAATAGTAACAAATTACTTTGGGGTTTCTCTTCCAAGTTTATTCTTATTCAAAACCAACTGCCGATAGCTGGTTGAATGAATCCGTTTCCCATGAGTACACCGAAGTTAGGGCCAGGGGTTTTTAATTGGATTGGTGACCGCTTGCGGATGGGATTACAAGTCCCAATAATTTTTCAACTCAAGTTGGTGAACCCCTCTCCTCTCAAGGGGGTGAGGCAATAAGTAGTCATGCAATTATCAGAACCAACTATGGGAAGATAGGAAGTGGTCAGAAGAGTCCTCTTCTAGTTCGCACGGACACATCGGTGATATTCGATTATCCATGAGGTTTGAGGGTGGGATTACAAGTCCCAATAATTTTTCAAGTCAAGTTGGTGAACCCCTCTCCTCTCAAGGGGGTGAGGCAATAATAAGTAGTCATGCAATTATCAGAACCAACTATGGGAAGATAGGAAGTGGTCAGAAGAGTCCTCTTCTAGTTCGCACGGACACATCGGTGATATTCGATTATCCATGAGGTTTGAGGGTGGGATTACAAGTCCCAATAATTTTTCAACTCAAGTTGGTGAACCCCTCTCCTCTCAAGGGGGTGAGGCAATAAGTAGTCATGCAATTATCAGAACCAACTATGGGAAGATAGGAAGTGGTCAGAAGAGTCCTCTTCTAGTTCGCACGGACACATCGGTGATATTCGATTATCCATGAGGTTTGCGGGTGGGATCACAAGTCCCAATAATTTTTCAAGTCAAGTTGGTGAACCCCTCTCCTCTCAAGGGGGTGAGGCAATAAGTAGTCATGCAATTATCAGAACCAACTATAATCTTCACTTGGGAAGATAGGAAGTAGTTAGAAGAGTCCTCTTCTAGTTCGCACAGACACATCGGTGATATTCGATTATCCATAAGGTTTGGCATTGAACGTATGATGGGGTGAAAGATGGAAAAAAGCAAGAGCAAATCAAAATAGGTCCGGACTTCCCGAAGGCTACGTGAAGAAGAAACTTTCTTCCTCCTTCACCACATCGTCTTCTTCAAGGTCATTTGTGATAAGTACATACCACAAACGGAAGTCATAGTGTACCGCAAGAATGTCATTCTTCAGCCTGACAGTGTTAAGGCTTATAGAGGTCAGCCATAAGGCCTATTTGAGGTCTAATGAGCTTCTGGTCTGCCAGTACCTATCGGTTTCCTTAGAAAAGAGTACGGGTTAGTGAGGGTCTTGGGGTTCTCACAGCCTGGCCTTTTCTTTGCAAGCAATTTTTAACCTTTTTCGAGATGCCAATGGCTGGTGTGGGTTCGATTAATTTTTCCCTTGAACCCTTATTTGCCAATAAGTAGGCGTGTTCGTTCCCAGGCTAATTTGGTATGTCCGAGTATCCATTTTAAGGAAATTATATTATTTCCCAGAAATAGATCGTTTGACCACCTTTTTCTTTCCCTAACCAGTTTTGAAAATTTATGAGATATTGAAGGGCTTTTATGCTTGTTCGGCTGTCAGTAAAGAATGTTGATTTTCTTGTAGCTAATACCAAGATTTGTTAGTGTTGTGATACATTAGAGTTGATCCTCAACAGAGGGTTAAGGAACGCGTTACCTTGGTTCAACTAGGCCTTATCAAAATTTAAACCTCAACGATTTGAGCCATCCAACCAGATGGTTCAACTCCGTGAATTATCCATAGATATCACTATATTAACAAACTTATAACTTTCAGTAAGTAAAGATTATTAATGTCACATTCTGGTGTAGTAAAGAGAATACTTAACCAAAATAAACATTGCTGCTCACAGATGTATGGCAATAATAATCTCGTGAAATTAGAAGGGTTTGAATGATTTTAGAACCAAAAAATACTGCTGTTGCAGATTAGCATGCTTGAGTTTTTATTCAAAACTCTTCAACATCTGTGAATTTTGCTTCAGTTAAATATTCATATAATAAACAATTGAATAACGTCATAAGAAATGCAAGGTTAACGGGTGGGAACGCAACAAATCAAGTGAAAAAGTAATAAAGAGGGAGATTTTAAATTGAGCGAAACTCACCCTCCACGAGAAATAAATGATAATGATTGTTTGTGAAGATGGAATTATTTATGAAGGGATGGAGACAAGGGAATCCGTAGGAGTTTAGAGCGGGATAGGGGATGAAGAACCGGTAAAAGGAGCTTATATAATACGAAGGAAAAAAGAGATCAAGAGAGAGAAAAAATGAAAAGCAAGGGGAAAAATGAAAGGGGGATGAAGAAAAAAAGAGCGGAGGGAAAGATGGGGTGCGCCTGGCGAGGATGTAATAATAAAGTAAGGTTAGGAAAAGACCAGAAACCCTTTTCTATTCATAAAGGGATGATTTAGATTCTACTCTGCTTCCTTCAAGGTGGAAGCGATGGAGGAGGAGGAGGAAGGCAAAATATTGCTTCTTTCTTGCCGTCAGTCTTTCGTCGGTCTCTTTCCAACAAACTTTTTTCCTCTCTTTTTGCCGAGTAAACCTCTTTTTTTCTCTCTTTTTACGCGGAATCTCTCGTCTCGCTGAAAAGGAGGAGAGAAAAATTCCGCCCGTCTATCCTATTTTTCTGCGCCACTTCACCTCGAACAACATTAAGAGGAGCGTTGGGAGGTTTTGGCTCTTTCTCACCGCTATCAATATTATGGCGTTGAAACCGCGGGGCGTTTTCAGAATAAGTAAACGAGAAGTGGTGACGGAGAGGCTCGTAAAAAATATAATAGCATCACACTGAGAATACTGAGACCAAATAAGTAGAGACCGTAAAACGTGGGTTACTTTTCTGCTTTTCGGTTAAGGTTATAATAAAATCCTAACAGTTCATAGAGAAGATGTTAGCCTGTAATAGGGGGTGAAGCGAGAATGCAAGCGTGCACAAAAAAATAGCAAAAACATTATAGGAAATATGATAGAACATTAACAATATTGAAGCATAATGAAGTAAACTTTCCTAAGAAAGTAAATGTAATTTATGCACTGGTTGAAAGTTGGTTGGAGAGAGTTTCAGTCTGTCGCCGTTCGTTCCTCGTTAGTATTTCCGTAAATTACAGGCGCTCAAAGTTGAACCAAAATTTGAAATTTTTAAGGATTTTTGAAATGTATTAGTGCAGCAGTCTAGGGAATTGAAAAAAATAAACGATTGCCGCTGGAATCGTCAAAATCTAACAATAATTGCCAGAGAAAAACGCTACAAATTATTACACAAAGGTTTATTATGTTTCTATGTAGATCACTCGTGTGCAGAGAACACGGTTTCGCCATTGTTACCACCAACCAACATGACGAAAAACATCGATCGCATTTCGGTTAGCTAAAATTTGAACGGAGATTAGGCCTCTTTTGCGATTCACACTCGTGTTTCTGATTTATCGTAAGTCCAACCCTTAAATTCTCGTGGGGAGCGAACGGTTTGTCTTTCAGGGCTCCGCGTGGTCTCTAAAAATTCAATACTTCCTTAAATTGATGGAAAAACAACACCTTTAAATCGAAATTTTTTGAGCTAGGACGTTTTCAAAATTTTAACCCTTAGAAATGACCGACATCAACCAAAAGCTTTGGGGCACAACTAGACCCCAATTGAAGCCCATATACCAAAATTTCATCAAAATCGGTCAATGGGAACTAAGGAAAGTGCCTCAGGAAAGTGATCAGGAGGAAGCCTGCCATCCCTGGGTCTCAGCCCCCGCACCCCCTGAAGATGACGGCCGACCACATCTAGACGTCAAAAGTGAATAACATAATTCTATTCTTCAACAATCCTTCAGATTTACTTGTTAAAACTGTCCATTCATGGTTGTTTTAATTATAGTAGTAAGCAAGCAAAAAATATGCTGACACCGAAACCTTCATTCATCACCAACTTTTCTTTTTCTTGCCTTTCTGAGTGTAATGGGGGGTGCGCCTGATTTTTTTTTTAATTTTTAATCGAAAGTAGACCTCATCCTGAGAATGTTGACACCAGCTCTTTGTGGATGAGTAGCTCTTTTTCTATGATTTTTCAAAGTTTCGAATGTTTATGACATCACGCGCCCCTCACGCCTGGGCAGGACCCACTGTGACGTCATATATATTAGAAACTTTGAAAAATCATAGAAAAAGGTCTTCTCACGCTAGATGGTCGCGGTTGGTGTCAAAATTCTCAGAATAAGGTCTATCTTAGATTAAAAATTAACAATAAACAGTTTTTCTGACCCATGCGCACACCCCATTAGGCTCAGAAATTGAATTCTTGATACTTATCGGACTCAGAATTAGATGGCCTACAACTTTTATATTGAAGGTTTTCTTTTGATGTGGGACACGTTATTTTCACGTGGCAGGCCGTGGAAAGTGACGACACCTTACATTTTCTCCAAGTTGGGAAAGTTTGTCTCTTTTCAACTACCGTTATTTCAAACAGAATTTAATGGGTTTCTAGTCGTTATATATAGTGGTTGAAACGATTGAAAGCGCCGTTTCGACATTATAGGCGAAAAATCAACACAACTCAAAAAATGTCGAGGTTTTTTGGCTCCCCTGAGTTGTTCAAAACCACGGACCGTGCAAAACTAGGATACTATGAAAAGGTACCCAATGAACCGAATCATAAAACGTTTTCTTAGTCATTCCGAAGTGCATCCCTAGATTAACCACACTGACGCTAACAAACTGGGAAACTTTTTTTTACTGTGACGACGTAAGAACCTCACGACAAAATTTTCAAATACTTTTATCAAACCTACTTCTTGCGGTGATATGTAGCTTTTGTAAGACCACCTAAACCAATATAAATGGTGATTTTTTAAAAAATTGTCATAACTCATGCCCACTAATACCAAGCACTGTAGGGATGATTCACCAGTTAGATTGAAAGGTAGCATTCTTGATAGTGCAAAGTGAAGGTTTAAAACCACTCGCCAAGTATTTTCTAATATTAGCATAGGTTCCATTTTGTATTTCATTCCATAAAAAACAATAATGATTATTGAAAACTGTTTCCATAACCAAAGTTTGAACAAGTCGCAAACCACTCAAATTTAATGTCACACAAACATACAATTCCTTCGTGGCTCAGAATGTTGAAAACCGATTGGTGTCAAGACCAAAGCAAAACACGCAAACAAAAGTAGATGCCAAAAGATGTACAGGTGTGGATTTGTGACCACACCGAAGATCCCACATTTTGTCGCTTGCTTGAGAATGCGGGACAAGGAACTTCGGGTATCCTTCGTCGACTGGATGTGAAAACCTCCTGCTGTTTTATCCCAGTTTGGTATCATCACACAGACACTCTCACTCACTATTACCTGTGATTGTTCTTTATTTCTTGACAACCCGTTCTTTTCTCTCCACGCGATTCTTGATGCCCGATATCTTTTCTTCACCACCTGATGAAATTAAACGTTTAGCATCGAGACAATCTACCTACTTACAAGTGAAGTTTTCTTTTTCGAATTAGGTGGGACTAATGTTGGTCCGAACGATCGTCGTTCGCGAACGTTTGGAAACGGAAAGGATCCAGTACACTACTAAACCAACAGTTACCAAGGGACGAGTGGCGAACACTCAACCTCATCGATCATGGAAGGAGTAGAAGGAAGGTTCACACAAATAGCCTTGTTTTAAGGCCCAATGGGGTATTTCGGTGGGTCGGAAATTCAGGTTTTTGACCACAAATTTGGATTCAGCACCCTTGAAAACCTATATACTCCAAATTTTAGCCCAATGATACTATAACATGTGGTAGAAAAATTAATTAAAGAGATCAACTGTTTGAAAAGAAGGCGGGCCCGCCATAAATGCACACACACTATGCCGCGCGTGTGTGAGTAGTATTTTGTAGTATCCAAGAGATTCTTCAAGGGTTTCATCTCTTCTCTGTGCATGGATAGGTACTTATTCAAAGAGTTTTGGCTAGCTACGTCACGATTGGCTAGCTACGTCACACCATTCAAATCTTCAACTTTCCTTAGCTTCTCTGATTTTTTAAAAACATTTTCTCGACGAACAGACCCTATTACCGTTATTCCTGAGCCATACTCTTTTGAAAAAAAAAAATTGACTGAATACCCCATTTACACGGAACGGACATTGGGCGACCATTTACGCGGACCAGGGACTGATGTGACCTGTGTAATGCACACAGAAGGGGCAGGACAGTGGCAAGAAAGGACATCAGTAATTTCAATGAATGTAAATTGATGATCATCACCCAATTTGAAGGCAAGAGACGAGTGGATTGCCATTGGCACGTCCCATCTTGAACCCCACAAGACAGCGAAGAGACGTGGTGGGGGTGCACACGTCCCTTTGGTGTGCATTGACCCATTGGTTTACACCGAGAGAAGCTGGTGGCAAAGGCTTGGGATTACTGACGTCCTTTATTGCCACTGTCCTGCCCCTTCGGAGTGCGTTACACGGGTCACATCAGTGCCTGGTCACACCATGTCTCCGCCCAATGTCCGTTATATGTGGATTAGGCCTAAAGCTACTCTTGTATATGAAACATAGAAGAATATAGAAACTAATAGAAACTAGAGAACAAAATCAATAGAGAGTTACAGTGAAGAAAAGGTGAGATTCATGGTGAAAAGAGGAGAGGTATGGCACACCTCTCTTGGCTCACACCCGGGTGAGAGAAGCGAAAATTCCTAGAGATCAAGCCTTAACTACAACTAGAATAGAAAGAGTAGTCTTGTAGTCTTTCTAACTTCTACTTTAACACATTGGTTGTTATCAATTGTTTTAGATAGTACGTGTTTTCGTGATTTCAGCATAATTGTAGTTTCTAGGTGTTTTATTTAGTTTTTCAATAGTTTTCTGGTCCTAATAAAAGGCTCCATCACTTCTTCTATAGGATTGATGGTCAATCAAAATTATATAGTAGACGTCAGTGTGGATTTCAAATAGTAGTTCCATCCTTGAGCCCTAATGAAAATAATATATTTACCGAAAGCTTGATCCTTTCTACAACTCCTTCCATGCTTAGAAGTTACCTACACACGACCGAACAGTCGTGAATTCTGTCCTCAAAAGTAGAGACCATTCACACCAAGCTACCATGTAGCTTCGCTTGGTGTAGGTACACGGGCGAACATAAGACGAATTTCTCGATTCTAAATCACAACTCACAGAGAAAATACCGATTAAACCTAACAAAATGATCGTAACATATTATTGTTGAGCTAGAAGAATTACCGGTGCATCTTTAATGGCGCGTTCTTTGATCTTGCATGAGCGTTCTGATTCTTCGAAACACGACGAATCGACCTACGAAAATGATGTCAAATCCAAATTTTCTCGTATTGGATATAAGTGGATTTACAAACGAAGTAGGTAACTAAGTGTACTGGTTACAAGTGGAGTGATTGAATATGCAGATTTGTGTTGTGTACTTTTCGAAACCTACCAATAAAAGGTTTGTTCTTAGGTGATGATCGTCCGCCGAACAATTTGTAAATGCTTGTAGGTTTTATGTCTCTAAGATCTACTAAATTATTTACATTGCTACATTGGGTGTTCAGATAAGTACGTTAAGAATGTATGAAAGTTCTACGTTACACTACATTTTGGATTTCAAAGAAATGGAATAATCTATATACCCTGAAAAGACCATTGATTTTCTGAGTGCCAAGTTTCTCAATGTCATCCTTAATCATTCTTCTTCCTTTAATAACCTGAGTGAAATCATTCAGTTGAATTAGATATAGAGTTGATAACTATCATGGATAACAGTAAAGTTAACAATAATAACATACTCGTATCGTCAGTGTAAATTAGACAGTAGGTACCCAACAATAAATTTTTTTTCGAGCACTGAATTGAGATAATCTTACATCGAAGACGTAACAACACAAACACAAATGTTCAAGAGAAATCATTATTATTACCCAAAGTTCCTACCTACTCCTACAGCCAATATCTTTCAACAGAAGCATGAACTCCTTTTGATACATCATCATAATTATTCCTGAAATTTCAAGCGCAAATCATCTGCCAAGAGCTTACCTTTCCATTTTGGCGTTGATCATTAACGATGTTGTTCACGAGCACATGCTGAAATAAGATTCATTTGGCTATAAAACTTACTTCAACAATCAAGTAATTGTGTAGTGTTAAAAAAATGTAAGGGCACCACTCCACCCAAAAAATTCTTTTTGTTAGTCCTAGGAAACCACGACGGACAGAAACAAATGGTACAGGCAGACATGGATAATGGAAACTAAATAGATTCGTTATTCGATGAAACGAGCGCGCAGTACAGACGAGAATAGGTTGTCCTAAGCTCGCTATCCAATAAAATTGTGTTTTCGCACACTAAGGTACAGGAATCTTCAAAACCACTTGAGGATTTTGATATTTATTTTAAAAAATGCTCCTGTTGAGAAGCTATACAAGATCTGCTGGGACGATTATCTAAACTTTTGTTCGACAAACGCAAGAATTTATGCGGAAGTGGGATAAATGTTGAGAAAAGTTTGTTACTGAACCCAACAATCAGGATCACGAATTTTCAAAATTCCGATTCAGCACGTTTTTAGAGCTCAGCAAGACTGATAAGTAAAAAAAAAAAAAAATGTCAACATCTCTTATATAAATATAAGTTGGTACCTGCAAACATCACTATTAATGATGTTTTGCATGTCCCCTATTATACTTTTTTCGTTTCCGTCCTGGATTATGTAACATAAGGTGCGTCGGGGGAAGTGCAGAGTACAATTTGCATAGTTCAACTTTGGTAGACCCTGAGAAACTCATTTATAAAGCTGAATTTTTTTCCTTCTATCATTACACCCCTCGGACTATCCTCTAACCAGTTTTGTAGTTATTGTAAGGTTTTTTATAAGTTATAGTGGGTTTCTCGAGCAATACTATAATTTTTGACCGTACACCTCACTTACCCCGCCTAAATGGGGTAAGTGTAGAGCATCCCTTCATTTCTCATGTCGTTATAGTTACAAATGCGAAGGGGGAAGTGTGTGGAAGAGCTCGTTTCAGGCATTATTTTGCTTTTTGCAAAGTTAAAATCGGACAAAAATTGACGAAGATACACAGTTTCGAAAATTTAAAAACGTGGTATAGAGAAACACTCAAAAATCTTGCAAAATTCAAAATTTTGAATCTTTATTAAATATTTTTTAAATCACTATAAGTCATCAGTCTTATGAATAAGAACGTTTTTTAACAGTCTTGACTACAAATGGTTATCTCAACATTGCAAAAGTTTGCATAAAACTTCGAAATGAAAAAAGTCTGCCAAGTTGGTGTGGCACATAGCTTCTTTGTATCCATAACCCGATTGTATAGATGATTCGATGCAAACTAGTTGATATCAAAACATCAATCTCTAAGTACCTTGCACTAACCTTTCAACCTAACCTTTTCAAAATAACCAAAGTTAGAACAAAATGTCATATGTACAATGAAACTGCAACATTTAAAGTGTAAGTATAATTAACTTGCCAGTCATTTTTGATTTAATAAGTGATAAAATTTTCAAGGTCTTGGATTGAATAGGAACCGATATAATGTAGATTTAAGTTCGAAGTCGCGTCAGGCGCTGCCAGGGTGGACTGGTTCCCTTAAGGCCTAT
Organism: Apolygus lucorum; assembly: GCA_009739505.2. Lineage (NCBI taxonomy): Eukaryota > Metazoa > Arthropoda > Insecta > Hemiptera > Miridae > Apolygus > Apolygus lucorum. Next base: position 39,698,538 of record CM019181.2, on the reverse strand, counting down.
GTACAGAAAAAGTAAGGATACGTACCGATCGCACTCCGTTCGCAGGTTTTCCATTGGGAACACGGCCATTAGAATCGCTGGAAACTCCATTTGTATTCTGAAACACAAGATGACAAAACTACATAAAGCTATCGACCATCTTGAGAATGATGCAATGGATGTAACAAACATGGAGTGCATAAAATCGACACATAATGAGTTGCTCATATATCTTTTCTTCATTAAGAAAATCTCGGATGAGACGAGATAATTCCATATTTAGCTTTGGTATCGCTCGTTGCAACAAAAACATTCCAACCCTCTTCACCGTACACGTTACCGTGAATTTACTAAATTAATGTACAGAAAAATAATAAAATATATCCGCGAAAACCAAATTCCTGCCTGCCGTATGTATTCTTTCCCAACAAAGGGGCTTATTAATGATGGATTTTATTATTATTTTTTCTATCGACTCTGTGAGCAAATGTCTTGGCGCAGAGTCGAAAAATTCCCGAAGGGTATAGAAAATTGTTTAAAAACCTTTGAAAATTCGATTGCAATTGACCGGAAACTGTAGAAGTTATGCATATCGAGCTTTTAAGCTCAGGCAGTTAAAACTGCCAATCAACTCATCGTAATGAACATTATAGAGAACCATCTAGTCTCATCCATACAATCACTAGAAAATGAATCGAATTCGGATGGAAAATGGAGCAAATGTCTGTTGAAAAGATTTTACGTTTGCGCATGCGCAAAGGCTACCAGTGTACTCGTCGTGATGTGTTTCTTGGAACCACCTAGAGTCTCATCGATACAATCCCAGAAATTTTCTTCAAAATCGGACAATAACTGCGTACAAGTTTGCTCGTTACATGGATTTGAGGACATACAGACAGACAATCGGATATTTAAAAAAATTATGTTCGGGTTCCAGCCAGGAGAAAATCTTTATAATTGCATCTACAGGGTGTCACCCTAACTCGAGGACCAAACTTCAAGGATCGATTCTACAACTAATTTGCAAACTTTTTTGTCTCATGACATTTTTTTTTAAACGCTTTAAAATTATACTTTTAAGATTTTGTTCGTGTTTTCGACCTTGAGCCATTAAAACGGCCATAACTCCCTCAATTTACTGGATAAACTCAAATATGAGTATACCGTTGGAAAGAACGTTAAATTTCCTATCAGTTCATCCGGACACAAAAGCTTTTTAAGCCTTTCGTATAAGTGAATAAATTGGTCAAAGTCAGAAATTTAAAACTTTCTCGAAAATCACCATTTTTCAGGCTGACTCATCTTATGTAATAAACAGCCTTATCGGCGGGCACTCAACGGAAAAAACTTGCCCAGAATCTCAGCTTTCTAACGGTCTATCAATTTTTCTTTTTAACATTCAAATTAGAAGAGTAAATGAAGTTTGAATGCCCGAAAACGTGTGTTTTACAAGCAAATCCAGTGTTTTAAGCGGTTTCTGGTCCCCCTCGACCTCAAGATGGCTTGACGATTTTGGTATCATTTCCTATGTAATTTTCTACGCTGAATCAAATGGTGATACTTCCGAATGGTTCCGACTGCTAGAAAGTGGATTTTTTGAAGAAAACCTTCGTTTTTCGTACATAAAATACGCAATATTCTTAAATGTGGTAGTGAGCATGATGTAACACCTTTGAACTCAACAAAAACTTTAATCAACTAGAATCAATCAATTCGGTGTTTTTATTGAGTTAAAAGGTGTTACTACATGCTCACTACCACATTTAAGAATAATGCGTATTTTATGTACGAAAAACGAAGGTTTTCTTCAAAAAATCCACTTTCTAGCAGTCGGAACCATTCGGAAGTATCACTATTTGATTCAGCGTAGAAAATTACATAGGAAATGATACCAAAATCGTCAAGCCATCTTGAGGTCGAGGGGGACCAGAAACCGCTTAAAACACTGGATTTGCTTGTAAAACACACGTTTTCGGGCATTCAAACTTCATTTACTCTTCTAATTTGAATGTTAAAAAGAAAAATTGATAGACCGTTGGAAAGCTGAGATTCTGGGCAAGTTTTTTCCGTTGAGTGCCCGCCGATACGGCTGTTTATTACATAAGATGAGTCAGCCTGAAAAATGGTGATTTTCGAGAAAGTTTTAAATTTCTGACTTTGACCAATTTATTCACTTATACGAAAGGCTTAAAAAGCTTTTGTGTCCTGATGAACTGATAGGAAATTTAACGTTCTTTCCAACGGTATACTCATATTTGAGTTTATCCAGTAAATTGAGGGAGTTATGGCCGTTTTAATGGCTCAAGGTCGAAAACACGAACAAAATCTTAAAAGTGAAAAAAGTATAATTTTAAAGCGTTTAAAAAAAAATGTCAGAAGACAAAAAAGTTTGCAAATTAGTTGTAGAATCGATCCTTGAAGTATGGTCCTCGAGTTAGGGTGACACCCTGTATATTCAAGATTTTTTTCTTGCTTGACTAACACATCAAACTCTGTTTGAAACTTTCCCAACAGATAGCAACGTTGGTAACATACCTATGATTGAAGGAAAATTATCGAAGAAACAGTCAACATTTAATCAGGGAATTGTCACTCAGTCATTTATTCACAGTGGTTGGAAGAGGGGACCAAATTACATCCAGAGCGTGAGCAAGATGGAAAAAGACTCAACGCTGGATCATAAAAATCAGTTATTGCTGGGGCGGGAGTGTGAGAACAGAATCATTCGCAGACGTAATCTGCATATTATGGCGGCGAGAAAGACGGGGTTGAACGCAAAATGGAGAAGACGGAAGAAGGCGATGGCGAAACATTACCATAAATAGGCGGGTAGAAGCGGGGAAGTTGGGGGTTGGGCCAAGAAGCGGCGGGATATGGGTAGGGCTTGGTAGAGACTTGTGGGGCTTCGAGGCGGATATTCAAATGAATTGCACATAGCGGAGGAGACCTGGAAGAGGTGGGGGAAGCCGCCTTCAAGTTTAGCATTCAAAACAAGTTGAAGGGGAGAAGGATAGAGGGATGATTTGATGTGTTTAGACATTACTGGAGGAAGGAAGGTGAAGCGGTTGGAATACAAATGCAGGGTTTGCACCCTTGTCCCATGATATAACCTCATCAGGTATGCTACGGGCTATCCACTTGTGCTCCCCCTTTCCTACTCCCCTTTGCAGGCAGCTCAGCAAACCTTAGGCACAAACCCAACTTTCGAGGGACTCTCCTTTTTACCCTGAAAAGAGGTAAATATGCCACATGTCACACGCTGGCGCCACATCTACTTTTTTCTTGCTTTACAGGGAGAGGTGGAAAATAAGGGACGTATTCCGAGCACGTAACTCTTCAAGCTAGAAGCTGGGACTTTCACAAGGATCATAGGCGGAATTGGTGAATTCGAAGCGACGCCTGAGACCGATCTGCTTTCTATACATAAAACATGAACGCAAGTCTGACAGTTTACAAAGTATTTCGCTCCCTCCTGGATCGGGTATATGCTACGTGTAATACCACACGACATGAATGTATTACGATGGAGGGTCTTGGGAAATAAAACCAACCAACCAAGCTCATGGCTGAAAATGATCACCAATGGAATTCATCATCGAGAAGAACTAGAGGCCATCAGTGAGTTCACAAACACCGAAACATTTTTGAGATGTTCACAAAGAACGCAAGAGTATTCAGTGGGTACTTAGTGGAGTAAAGGGGAGAAAAAGTTTAAAACTTTCAACAATAATAACAATTTGTCACTCAAATGAATAGCTCGAAAGTCTTTGTCACTTAAGTCAACTTCTGAGGGGAGTGAAAATTTGATCGAATTCCTTGGCGAAACCGATCGGCAAACTTTACCCAAAAAGAGCGACATAGACCCTTCTTCCATCAGTTTTCGAAATTTAATATTATTCAATGAGAAAGTGTAAGAATTCCAATCAATAAATTGTAATTTGGTCGATATGTTGAAGTATAAAGTCAATTTTGCTAGAGTAATTATCTATTGTGCAATGTATTAACAATTTCCTGGCATTTCAAAATTTTTAATTGAAATATTGAGACTGGGGTCAGAACGGCCGATTTGTAAGAACTTGAATCAATTGTAATTTGGAGCCTTGCGCATAACTATCAAGCCGGCAGGGTTATGGGGAGGTTGCAAGGAGGTTATAGTAGTTTTTGAGTTGGTACGTAGTTCAGTCGGTCTATGATTATGTTTTGAGAAGTTCTCTATGTTTTATGTACGTTCGTCTAATAAAAAGTCAACTTGAAGTGAAGGTGATTGTTGTTTATGCTATCACCAAGTCCTAAAAATGGTTGGTGAACGATTCGTTGATGGAACCATGACATGATTTAATAAATCAGTGCTAATCAATATTTATTTAAAATCAACCACCCCTCACTTCTACATACACATTTCAAAAACTGAGATAATTCAAACGATTGCATTTGATTATAATACAGTTCAATGAGTAGTTGATTTTTAAAAAATCGCCAAGCATTTTGTCTAAATTACACCTACAGCATTAGTTCATGTATCCTCCGCTAGGGATAGTAAAGCATTGTTCCCTTGAATCACCTGCATCGCATTATCTCAAGCTTTACCAAAATAGGTAACTAAGCTTATCTCATATGATTCAAAGGAAAAACGCTTTACTATCCCTAGTGGAGGATTCATGAATTTTTTTTTTATTTTATTTTTTTTTTTTTTTTAACCAGCTGTAGCTGTAGGTGTGGTTTAGACGCTCGTAATCACCAAGTGGGTGTGGCACGAAGTTTTCTTGTATCCATAACCTGGTTGTTTGGATGATCCAATGCATAGTACCTAATCTCTAAGTAGATCTACAATCCCTGAAATTTGGTGGAACATGTAGAAGTTATGGCTGTTGGAAGGGTCTAACGTTTCCACATGTGAGTTGGCTACTATCGATCCGGGAGCAATAATTTTCACAGAGGACCGTCTACACACCAACCTGTGCTCTCTCTGACAGTTTCATCGAAATCTGATAACTTAGTATAGTTTTCCCGTAACAAAGATTTCATGAAAGGCAGACAGACACAGAACCAACATTGATCAGGAAGGCCTAAAATGTGAAACGCTTGGGGGAATATTGATTTTGGAGAACTTTTTTTTCAACCTTGAAAAGGAAAACAACGCTTCCGTCAACTTGGTTGACTCGGAAGCAAATTCAAGTATGAGGCTTCGTATTCAAATCCTAACGTTACTTCTAAACTAAGAACATTTTTGTTAAGGTTCACAGTGGGGTTCTTCAAATTTACTCTTTAAGGACGTCCTGCTCGCTTTTCTCAGATGGAGAAATACTGCACCACAATCCTGTAAGGAGTTACGATCATAATTTTTTTACGGATATCCTGCCTACCTCAAAGCACGTACCTATATAATAAAAAAAAATTACGTTCGTAGGACGACTTCGTGAAGTTTTCTCTTCATTTGATTATGATAAGAGCGTTGAGGAAAGAGAGGGGGAAAACATGATAAAGAAACAACAAGAAGTCATTTGAGGGCTGGCAGGGAGGTCTTTACAGTTTACGACCTAAGCGACACTTTATGGCTCATTGGCTCATTTTATTTTCAAGCATCATGTTTCCCGTCCCCCCTTATGTTTTCTCTCCCTCCATGCTCACCCTCTCTGGGAACCTGTTTATTAAAGGCTTTAGGAGAGGAAAAAAGAACGCCCCTCCACCACCACTATTTCCCTCGTTTCCTGTATCCTCCGCCCTATTTCCTTCAACGACCCGATAAAACTTCCTGAAATATAAAAGAGAAAAAAGAAGGAGGTATTGAGAAAAAACTCTCCCTTTAAGAGTAAGAACCAAGGAGGGGGCTTTTCCTTCGGGTCTTTTCCCTTAAATTGGATTCCTCCAGCTAGGGTTAACCCTTCTGAAAGATAATTATTTACTGACCCATTTCACTGGAGTTTTAAATTCTCCGGGAGAAAGAATTCAATAATAACTTTGGGCATTTTTTATCGCTGAATTTTTTTCATTTTTGAAAACCAAGGGAGCTGATTGAATTGGAAAAGATCAATAATTATGGAAATTGGCTGGAAGCTTGTCGTTTCATCGATCATAAATAAATTGGGCGATGGGGCTCACTTAAGAGTACATTCCGAAGTGTCGAGCAATGAGGAATTTCACCGAATTCTGTTTGCATTTTTCCTGAATAGTTCATGGTGTGGGATAGATGAAAATCGGGTTAATTTTCGGAAAATAAGTCTCCTGTTATTTTTGGGAGACAATCAAAATTTATGATTTCAAAAAATAACCGGGATAAAGGACCTCTTCAACGTGAAGCGGAAACGGTCGCTGATTGGCTGTTCGGATCGCTGTCTCCTCCCATTGTTGCCCGATGGTACGACGAAATCGCGTTATCTAAGAGGAAAGTTATCAAACAAAAACAGGGGAAACCTAATTTTCCCCATCTTGCTTTTTCTATTTTTTTTCTTCAGTTTTTCGATTTATATCTTTACTGGTTTTGTGAAATATTGCATCTGAGGACTATAGATTTCACGATCTCAGTGCTTCAAGCGGCCGTAAATGAACTATTCCAGGTTGACGTCATCCTCCCGGTTTTTTTAAACGTTCATATTTTCTACACTGTTTTGTTTACTCATAAATCAAGAAGTACGAGCTGAAAGTTCGCCGTAGGAGGTTTTTCGAGGTGCTGAATCCGATTTTGGGGTCAAAAATAGAAAATACCGACATGGTAAAATTCCTCATTTCGGAAATGGAAAATAATGATCAGCTGGATAATGGTAGCAACACCACGTGATGAAATAGCACCCTAGGGACATTATTCGAGGGAACGTCCGCCTAACCAAGTATGGAAGACCCAAAGGCATAAGAGAACGCTTGGAAAAGAGCTCACAAGTAACCCTTGATGCTCAGCGCGAACCAATGGGAGTGTTTAACCATCAATCGATAAGTAGAGTCATTCACTATTCAGTTATCACTGGAGGAAATAGAAACCTCGCAAGTACCTGGACTGACGAGTATCTGGACTGGCAATTCCAGTCAATAAAATTATTTTATCAGCAATTGCACACATTTCCACTGAATGGTGATCCACATACAAGTTCATTGTAAGGCAGCAATGTAGGTACACAGCGACTGATCTTCAGGAGAAAAGAACTCATTTTTCATCTCGAGAGTTCATTCAAGAGCTCAACTCAACCAAAGCGATAACATTTAAAATCAAGCAGAATTGGAAACAGAGAAAAAACTTTCTAGTAAAGAAGTTCCTAACAAAACTTGCGTTCAGTTTGTTCATAAACTAGATGGAAAGAAAGTGAAATGAAGTCAGTGTTCAAACTTGAAGAAATGTCATAACATGATATTGATTCACGGCAATGGGAAGTTGGGAAAAAGAGGATGGAAAAACGTGATTCTCAATCTAAAACTATATATCGAAGGATGTTTGCCGAGGGTGGTTTCACGAGCTATTACTGTTTACTGTGAACGGGAGGAGGATAGAGGGAATATAAAAGAGCAAGGAGGGTTTGAGAAAAAGAATGAGTAACTGTAGGGGTTTATGATGTGTACATTACAAGGGAAGGAGGTTTGTTGTGGCGGGAAGTGGAAAGGGAAGGGAGGAGGTGTTCCTTCTCTTATAAGGGTAGAAGCTGGAAGGGTGCTTACAAAGGACAAGTGGATTGCGGTGGCGTCAGGGCGCGGCGAGGAGTGGGTCTGAGGAGATAAGACATGACCCAACCGCAGCCTTGTTCCTTGTTGTCAACTTTTATACAGGAGTGTGCACGTGACTTGTTTCTCTCTGGTGAAACTTCACATTCACTTCTCTTTCCCTTCAAGTCTAAAGACTTCTAAGAGCTCAGATTTTGCCTATTGAATACTCAATAAATGGTTAGAGTGTTCAGTGTTGATAGTTTATTCAACAACATTTTCCCAGGCAACCCCATATATGAGTAGTAATGAACAACCTCTGGGGCAAACTTGCAAGTTCTCCGCATGACTTATGAGAAGGAGAGGAGAGAAACTGACTGCGTACTGCACCTGATTGGTCAATGCTCTTTCTCTCAACCTAAATGAGATTAGAAATGTTTAATTTTGGCAACGCCTTGACACGGATGTGTACATACATCATGTAAACCATTTCCACGATGGCTTTAGGAGGCAATGTGTGTCTGTGCTACCGTTTCTATTACCCTATAGATCAGGATGGTCCCCAATGTTTCACTACATATGAAAATTTTCAATCATTCTGCGCTTCCCTTCAGTACTTCAACCCAAGCCCATTGAGAATAGAATGGGGTAGTCGCAAGATATTTCTATTTTTAATGTTCGGTATAGTGAATCTTGCCACGTCCATAATTCGTGAAGCGATCTATCGATGACGATGTGTCAATAAATCGCTTCTCAGTGGCCGCACTGACCGCTCCCCCAGTAGACCAGTCCAGTCCAGTCAGTCCCCCATGTGAACCATGCCTGGCAAACGACACCAGTCATAATTATTTAGCATTCTTAATTCAAAGTTTCTAACTGGAATCTGTCCTCTATCGCAGTGATATCAATGCCCTCGATTAGCAGATTCTTTTTGCCAGGTGATGTCAGAATTGTGGACGGCTCCCTACCAACACATTTGAGAACGGAACTTTTCTCTAAACGTAACTTAATAGAATTTTTAACTGAAAACTGGCGCAGAAACGTTTTCAAGTGCGCTAAATTTGAATCTTATGTCAAAAAAGGGAATTCCGACCCATGCAACTACCCTAACAACACATTCACTGCTTCTAGCGTGAATACAGCCCAACTCGTTCCTTGCCTAGACTGTGTCAGGCCGAATTTACCTGCCTAGAGTTTGTATGTGAAAATAATGTTATCAGTTGTTCTGCGCTATTCTTCCCATGAAATGGCTCCGTTTATGAATTTTCCCACCAGATGGCATTGAAGGTCCCAAATTGAAGTTTTGTGATGTGAGAAAAGATTGGTTTTGGTGTTCATGAAGAGCTCAACCTTTTTCTTTTTCAATGTTATGGGATCTATAGTAACATAGCGAATGTGTTACCTAGTACAGTATCTCACTGAGCACACCATATGAACTAAGCAATGCCTAGTTATGCCTAGTAGGCATAAGTTTCAACGAAATTCGGACTTCCCGGGTCCATAATCTGGCTTTTAGATAGGTAAATTAGCTGTAGGCCACTACTCATAAACATAGCTTTATAGCCTCATTAGGAACTAGGAAAGGAGTTCAAATAAACCTTCAGTTCAGAACCGAATGGCCAAAATTATTCAAACCATTAATGTGTACCAGTACCTCATGCTGAGCAAATCATTATTACCCACAACGTACCTCAAGCTGAGGAAGTCATTATCATCCATAGGCTGGAAGGAACTTTCAGGGGGCACCCCCTCATCAAGAATCGAATGAAGTTTGGCACTGACACAGAGGCTGTCTTGATAGTTTCTGCCACACAACTGGAGGACTATCATGCCCCAGTGTTTCAGTTATTATCTGCACGCGTCACCAACACCCCATTTTGTACCGTAACAAGTACGCCTGGAGTGGTAAGCAGTAATGTCAACTAGATACGTAGAAGCTCGCGAAACTGTAATAAATTGATTTTTCTCAATATTTCTATTTTGTCTACTATTAACGGCAACAAAATTTTACAAAAATGAAATCCCATATTACGATACTATATGCTGCTTTGAAAATTTACTTTGATTATTGAATGAAACTAAAATATTTATGCTCGTACAAAAACAGTGCACAGCAGCGGGTTTTCTTACCCCCAGTTTCAACTAGTTACTGTCAATACAAACTCAGAAGTGAATCACTCCCTACAGTTGAGAAACTGATGAGTAATAGGAAGGATTTCAGAGGGAGCCTGTTGAGAAGGCAAGTGTCAAATAGACTAAATCAATAAGCTTGAGAGCCGTTGTAGAGTTAGAGGTGAAGCGGGTAAAGGTGGGAAAGCAGGTGCGGGTTTCTGTTTAATCAACCCAACCTCTAAGTCCTGTTTAATGATCCTCCCTCCCTCCAGGTTTCCCTGAACTTCCCTTCGCTGTGTAACCCCTCCCTTCGTCCCTTCATACCTTCCCCTTTTCGCTTGTTACTCTGTGGGGTTTGAGGGGACAGACAGCTTCCCTTTACTAATTATAACGCCTACTGCCACTTCCCAATTAGTTTCTTATCTCAGCCAATATTGAATGATGAATACGTGCTCTGCCCTCGAGGTTAACAATTTTCTTGATCATTAGTCCTCTCCCGTTCAACGGTTATTATATTCAACTTGATTTTAAATTATAAGAATTTGTTTGATATGCCATGAACCCATCTAACACCAAGAGGATAAGCGGATCAACCAATATAATTATACAAACAAGGTCAAGTTATAAGTTCAAAAAGCTAGAAGAGGCCCGTTATTAAGAAAAACGCATATTACACAAATTTTATGGTTCTTCGCTTCTTATAAAGAAGACACGAAAAAAAATTTTCACCTGAAGAAAGCGTTGGCTCAGTTTTAATTCGCGAGAAATAAGAAGATATGAGATGCTTTTTATCCTTGAAAGGATAAAACTTAGAAACCCATTGAACCGTCGTCAACCAAGTTTGCAGTGATAAAAATTCATTCCTTGAAGAGAGAACAAGTTCTGCCTCTAAAGTGGGAGTCTGCGGGTCCACTTCACACCTCCTCATTGCGACAGTATCACTAGACACTTCAGAACACAGCGCTTTGAAGACAGGACAGGAAGACCAGAAGGAGCAGAGACTGCAGATAAGTTGGGGTAGAGTATTGATTTATCTCTCCTGGCTTCTGTCTTCATCGACATGCCAGCCAGCGAACAAGGTGGGGTTACTCCGGAAGTGAGGTGGAGGCTGCGATAAGTGGATTGTATCTGATTTCAAGGACTTTCCTTCCACTCTCACCCTCCTCTTGGCTCAATTTCCGCTTTGATTGGCTTTTTAAAAGTTCCAAGCTTTCCACCCTAACCCTTCGAAGAAATCGTATTTACTTTCTCGAGGGAGAGGAAAAGGCTCATGGGATCTAGTTTGAGCGAGTGCTAATTTCAATTTAGACGACGGCCACGGCACCTCATCTGTTCTCAATCTCATCACCTGCTCCAAACTTGGTTATTCTATAGTGTAACTTTCGAAGCTCTAACAACAGTTTCAGTGGATATAAATCCACACAAATTTAGTTAGGTTCCTAATATAAAAATGTGTGGAATCTCAAGACCTCCCAGTTCATCTAATCGAGGATTTAAACGAAAAAATTTACCGGTGGTTTATTCAATGCTTGCTTAACCATTGATGGTTGAATTAAATCTGAAAAAAATGATTCTTCGGATTGAATTATTGTCACATGGAAATTCGACGCTGGTAATCAGTGGTAAACGTCAGCTCAAAACATAAATTCATTCGTTTGTTGTTCACAAGTTGGCCACCATGCACCTCAGAAAATAATGAGATAAATCCCACGTTTTCTTATTTGGATGGCACCTATTCAAAAACGTTACTAATACTATACTGCATACAAAAACTAATAGATAAGAGGACGGAATATAAACCTATTTTTAACCGAGTTCCACTTACCGATGTTCATTTCATTTGTAAGTTGTTTGTCGATCCTCTCAACTGCTAATCAAGATGGTCAATATTTTCGTGAGAAGAATGGATTCGGGAAATGTTTCAGCAATAGGAGTTTGATTAAAAGCATTCGTACCGAACAAACGGCCATATTTGTTTCCACCCTCAAAGTGATTTGGGAGTAGAGCAGTTTAATATAATTAGATGAGTTCACTCAATTTATCTTCCGTAGGGAGCGCTGGAGGGGAGCACTTCTAATTTCCTAGGACTCCTGCTCGTTCCATCTCCCCCTTTATCCACTTCATCAGATTATTCACCCACTAGGGTCAAATCCAGTTGCCCTAATCCAATAGCCAACTTGCCCTTAGGATGTGTTTCAATTGTGTTAGCCCGCAGTTCTCTCCGTCTCCTCATTAGTCTCGGCTTGGTTTTGTTCCATCAACCTAATACGTTCCCACGTTTTTGCCTCAGACGAATCTCCTCCGGATACGATTTCACATCATTCCAAGTTTCGGAGTTTGAGGTGAGACATTAAGTTTACATCTGGTGGTTTCAGGGTTTGACAGGTTCACCGGAACCCTCAGTCTAACTAGATGGTGAATAAATTGGTGAAATTGATTTTAAATCTCGAATTCAATTTGCAATTGGTACTGGTTTAGTTTTGAACCTGCTGAAACGAGCCCACTGGAAGCCAAAAAAGATAGGAATATGGTCAAAACCAAACATGCTTACAAAGTGAAATCAACTTCCATGAAACCAACCATAGATATGTGGTAGCGTTAGACGTACTCCCCTCCTGAAGGGACTATAGGCGTATGGAGTTCCCAAGAGGTGGTCAGATTAGTCAGAATGATGATGCAGAATTCATGTCTGATAAGAGTACAAGGAAATCTATGAAATCTTGATGTCAGCAAAAGGTTCCGACAGGTAGATCCACTAGCCCCACAACTGTTCAATTTCTACCTGAAAGGAGCAATAGGGTTTGCGCCTGGGTAGGAAAAACTGTTTATTGTTATTTTTAATCTAAGGTAGACATCATTCTGAGAATTTTGGTACCAACCGCGACCTTCTAGCGTGTGTAAATCTTTTCCTATGAATTTTTAAAGTTTCGACCGTTTTTGACGTCACAGTGGGCGGGGGGGTCCCGCCCAGGCGAGAGGGGCGCGTGACTGAAAAATCATAGAAACAGATCTACTCACGCTAGAAGGTCGCGGTTGGTGCCAAAATTCTCAGATCAAGGCGCATCCCCCATTAGAGCGATCCATACAAATCCTCTCGGATCGGGTCAATATAGCCAAGGGTGTAAGACAGGGTTTCACGTTGTCGCCGCTTTTGTTCAACATTTATTCTGAGCAGGTGTTCAAGGAGAGTCTGGATGACTGCGAGTTGGGCATCATCGTGAATGGTTTACCTGTGTCGAACTTCAGATACGCGGACGATACGGTGCTCCTCGCTCATTCTGAATTGGAATTACAGGCGCTTCTTGACAGGGTTTCGAATGCATGTGCAACTTATGGCCTAGCAATCAACATTCACAAAACCAAGGCGATGGTTATAAACAAACGTGGACGGCCCGTGGTTAATTTGATGGTACATGGTAAGCGAATAGAGCAGGTCGCTCGTTTCAAGTACCTGGGTCAGTTGGTGTCAGAGAATCGGTCGCTTGAGGGTGAGCTCAGATGTCGCATTGAGACAGCGCGTAGTGCATTCAATAATATGCGTAATTTGCTGTGCCGCCGGGACCTCAACTTTCCGCTTCGTTGGCGTATCGTAAAATGTTATATTTGGTCGATTTTGCTTTATGGAGTGGAAACTTGGACGTTGAAAGCAGTAGACATCAACCGGCTGGAAGCGTTTGAAATTTAGTTGATTCGTCGTATGCTTAGAATCCCGTGGACTGCTCGGTTACGGAATGACTATATACTTGAGCAGAATTCCCTATCCCGTGAGCTACTGGGAACAATTAAGAAAAGGAAAGTAGCTTATTTGGGGCACATCATGAGAGGAGAAAAGTATGGCCTGTTGCACACTATCATGATGGGGAAAATAAGTGGCAGAAGGGGAGTTGGGCGAAGAAGGGTCTCGTGGCTCGCCAACATCAGGAGCTGGACAGGTATTGGCCGAGCAGCAGAATTATTACACCTCGCTCAAGACAGAAACAAGTTTGCTGAAGTGATCGCCAACCTTCGGTAACGGAGACGGCACTGAAAGAAGAAGATACAAATCCTGACGGACCAAATACAATGTAGAAATCATAGTGCTTCTCAAGTCTCATGGTAAAATGAACTAAAGGCTAAATAAACGAGAACATCCAAGGATCTAGTGAGTCACCGCCCAGATGTAATCGACATGAACGGTCACCATTTCCCAGCGTACTAGGAGTTAAATACTTGGGTGCCTTGGTAGCTGAAGATAATGATATTACAGCGGAAATCAAAGCTAGAATGACGGATGGGAATCACCGTTTCTGGGCCCTGTATACAGTTATCAAACTCAACTCTCTCCCAAGAAAGGCAAAGGTGAATTTCTTCAAAACGACGAGTCGCCCATTAGTAACTTATGGTTCAAAGTTATAGGTGCAAACCTCCCACATAACCTTGAAGTCGCGGATCCTTCAGGGTATCTTACGAGATCCAACTCCACCTGTGGATCTTAAAGATTTTCTCACCTACCTGCCGAAAAAAAAAAAAAAAAAAAAAAAAAAGGTGCAAACCCAGAGATGAGCTCAGAAGCTCAGGATGAGAGATAAACAAGTCCTCCGTAGAATATACGGACCAAAGATGCGGAGGACAGTATACGAGAATAAGGACAAACTTAGCACATCGAGGACTGTACAACGATGCGGACATAATTACGTTCGTCAAGAATGGCAGAATCCAGTGGATTGGGCAAGAAGAGAGGATGGATCATAAAAGAGTTCCACAAAAGCTATTATATGGGGATCCAGGTGGCAGCAGGAGAAGCAGACCGCGCATGAGATGGGTCGAGAACGTGGAAGTGGATCTCCGCAACCGTGGGGTTAGATGATGGCGCGTGGATGCATTGCACCGGGATGAAAGCGGAGGATGACTAAGGAGGCCCAGGTTTTTTAAAGGACTGCCGAGCTATGGAAGAAGAAGGAGAAAAGTCTGCCAAATGGGTGTGGCAGATAGCTTTCTCGTATTCATAACCCGATTGTATAGATGATCCGCTGCATAGTAGTTAATCTCAAAACATCAATCTCTAAGTACCTTCCACTACCCTCATAGGGGACCATCTACACGCCAATCCAAACAATCCTAAAAATGTCATCAAAATCGGATAGAAAATGTGGAAGTTATGGCTGTTACAAGGAATTCACGTTTGCGCATGCGCAGCAAGTACTATGATCGTGATGATTCGTCTGGGGGTGATGATTTTCATAGGGGACTGTCCACACGCCAATCCGAATCCTAGAAAATTTCATCAAATTCGGATGGAAGATGCAAGTGTTATGAATGTTACAAGGATTTTACATTAGCACATGCACAGAGGCTACTTTCAATTTTAAGGCATTGATTTTCATAAGGGACCATCTACAACCTAATCCGCATAATTCCTGAAAATTTCACCGGAATCGGATAGAAAATGTCGAAGTTATGGATGTTACAAGGAATTCACGTTTGCGCATGCGCAACGGCTACTATCAGTCCGGGTGATGATTTTCATAGGGGACCGTCTACACGCCAACCCGCACAATCCCTGAAAATTTCATAGAAATCGGACAATAACTTCGTATAGTTATGCCCGTTACAAGGACATGACAGACACACAGACAGACAGACACGGAACCAAAATCGTTCAGGAAGTTGTAGAACGTGAAAAACTAGTGGAAATTTCGATTTTGGAGGACTTTTTTTCAACCTTGAAAAGAGAAAACAAAGCTTCCGCAACCTTGGTAGACTCGACTAGAATAGTTCTTGAAAGATGGTTCCTTTTAATGAAAGATGGTTTCATACTCGACCTTCCGGCAATAAGTTTTCGGAACCTTCAAGCTGAGACGTCAACTGGGCGAGGGATCCTAAGCAGACGGGATGTGTGCACTGACTGGGTCGAGCGGATAGATAAAAATTGTGTATATATACGTTTTTAATCTGCAATAATACTGTAAGTGATGAATAAACAAGCAACAAAATTGATCCAACATCATTCCTTAGTGAAGGTCAATACAGAACATCAAAGAAGGACAAGCAAATATTTGTATGGAAGCTTCGGGAAAATTGAAATTATTTCAAAAGGCAGAACCGAAAGCTGATGATTGCCGGCTCACACCAAAGTGAACATTAAGCCCCTCCCCCAAAAGAGTGAATATTTACAATACGGGCAATGTACATAAAGGCTGAGGAGCAATCAAAAACCAGAGAGGAAAACTGAGGGAGAGAGACGGTTTATCCGCGGAGTGTCCAATACAGAGAGCAAATATTGATTCAAAAGGAAAGGAAAGTGTGTTTCAACGGCCATTTTAATTTTCTCTTCTAAGGGAAGTTGAGTGAAAGCTGAGCAAATACAAGTACTCCGAGCTAACGCTAGGCCCTTTCAGAGTGGAGGGGGAGGGAACTTTTTCATTTCTTTACATACAAACTGTGGGCTTGAACAAACGACGGAAAGAAGAACGCTGCAAATTATTACACAATGATTTATTATTTGACTGTATAGATCACCCGTCTGCATAAAGGCCGCTTTACACGCGACAATAAATCTTAACGACGTGGATGCTCCAACTTAATGTTCCAATAAATCGAAATTACGTGGAAAATGAAGCTACTACAATGCCTCAAGATTTTTAGAATAGACTTTTTCGAACAAATTTTCCACTGAAATCCGTTTTGAAACATTCTGAAACAATCCCTGAAGAGTGAAAAAAAAAGATTTCTTTGAAAATTAGCTCACTAATTCATGCTGCATGAATGGACTTTTTTACAGCATGCTATAGTCATGGATGAAGAAGTGCTGTTGTGCTTGCATATTGGATGTTTAGCAAAACAAAATGAGAAAAACGCGAAAACAAGCTTTAACCACCCACAAACACGTTAAACTACGGTACAAATAACTACTATTTGGTTATAAGGAGAGCCGATCCAAACAGGATTTTGCTACCCCCTCCATCTGCAAGCAGATAGATGAAACCCCGAAAACCCTAGAAGGGTGATCGAGGGAGTGGAAGGAACTCACCACCCGGGAGCGCCAGGGGAGCTAGTCATAGCTATCAGCTCCTCTAGGTACCTGTTTGTATTAACACCACAGGTTAGGCCGAACCTCCTAGCTAAGGTTCTACCAACTAGACAGGTTGGTACCCGAGTTCATAACAGAACTCACATGCCGAGAGACATCTTCAGGGGACTAGTCCCTGAGGAGGCCATCTCTCCCCTTGTAGCCTTCTTGGTACAAGCCCATGAAGTAGGGTTTGCTCAACCACGACCACCACGAATCCAACCTCAACTGAGGGGCAGGCAGGTGATGCTTTGACCGAGGTCGGTGCATCTGTAGCCTGGGGCTCCCTTCGCCCGTGGTACTGGTAATTGAGATGAGTAAAAAGCCTTTTACGGCATTACTGCAATCCCCGGAAGCCCGACCAGGTAACAGGCCGGGAAGCAGAGAATTTGTATCTGCTCCCTAACCGCTCTACTCCTGTCAGAGGCATGTGCCAGAGACCTAACATTAAGGGGCTACAGGGTACAGTACAAACTACTGCACAGTTCTATGAATTCGGTCGAAAACTCGCGAAGAGCTTGTTGCTTTACATTTTCGGTCATGACTCGCGAAATTTTATTAAATTAACACCCATAAACCAAACCCTCCAGTGCAAGGGAACGTTCAAACTGGGGAGATCGTAGCGACAAGTGGGAGTAACCGTTTACATTATCAGACAAGTCGCTACGATTTGCGGAAATTGATGCCAGCCAGCACCAACCTTCAACCCAACTCCAACTCCAATAAATCGCTACGATGTCCCATTTAGACGCGACGATAAATCGCACCAATTTGATCGTGAAGATAAATTGTTAAGATTTATCGTTGCGTGTAAAGCAGCCTTAAGTTTTCCATTAAGGGGATCTCGGTCGGTCGCCATTCGTTCCGGGTTAACATTTCTCTCAAGAAACGGCGCTCAAAGTTTAGAAATTGTACCTAAATTTGAAATTTTCGAGGATTTTTGAAATTCATTAGTGCATCTGCCATGGGAATTGAAAAACTGGTTAAAAGCCGCTGGTTAAAATCGAACAATAAGGTCGGCGAAAAAATGGGAAAACCGTAACTGAATAAACTTGCCTCTGCTCACAAATACTATTTATGTATATTTAGTATATTCTTGCAGCGATCTCTGAAAAATATCATAAAGAAGACAAGAACAAGAAGAACAGAGCCTTCCAACAGTTTGAGATTGACTTTCACCCGTCTAAAATAATAATCAGTGATCGCCCTTACCTGGGTCAAGTGGCCGTTGACTCCATTGGTGTGCAATAGGCTGAACCATTGTTTGGCAGAGTCGTACATAATCGGAGAGATCTTCTCGTCGCAGATCAACTTTCCGATCCTCAAAACCCCCACCATGCGCGAATATGTCTGCATCAGAACAACAATGTACCATAAGACAATGATGCGATTCATAGGCAATTCATCAGTATCATGTGACTAGTGTACTAGAGAAGTCTCCAAACGTGACACGCCGGGAATTACTAATAATTTTTTTCTAAAATTGTTAATAATTTCAAAACTACATCTCAAAAACTGAATGGTAATTAGCAGTTGATGACTTTGATCTTAAACTTTACTCTAGCTAAAAATGCTTTTCTTAGTTGACTCATAAAAAATGGACAAAAATTAAATTAAAAAAAAACTTTTTATCACTATTTTTAGGGCATTGTACTTCTTTCTCTGCCGGTTGTAGAACTCACATAACGTCCATACTAATAACTTTTAGCCCCCAAATTTTTCATGTTAATAAATTGTATTATGGTGAAACAATGCAACCATACCTCCTCAGTGGGTTTCAGATGTCTTGTACGGAAATATTCCCAATTAATAGTCGAATGAGACACATCCAGATTGGTCAGGCCTCGCACAGTGACATCTTCGGGCAGAGGAATAGTGCAGAGAACATCTTCGCTGATGATCTCTAGAAAACGGAAAGGCACCGTGCAGGATTATATTAAGAAGAATAAGACATTAAGAGAATAAACCCGAAAATCAATGGGGTCCACACAAACATAAGAAAAAGAAACTCAATTTTAAATGCCTGCATACGAGTCTGCAACACATTGGGACATTTTCATGTCAACCACTAAACAACAAGGTAGTGAAGTAAGGTTGTTAGTTCATGTACCCAAGCTTCAAAATAAGAAAACAGTTGATTGTTCTCTACGCAACACAGTGAGTCTATTTTATTTATTTATTGGTCGCGTGAGCAAGCCTTGTCGTGACGATTTTTCAGTTTATGTGCCAAAGCAAAGACATGGAAATGTCAATAAAAATATGAAATAGTATTAAGTTAGCGAGATCAACTAGTAACTACTACAAAATTAGATGGATTATAATTTTGAGGAGTTCCTATGTCTCACTAAAAATTAAGACTCTCTAGATAATCAACGTTCACATTTGCTATAAAATAATAGCATCGCCTGATTTTAATTAAAAAATGGAATGAACAATCTATCTTATGAGAGTCTAGCCCCAACAATCCTTGTCGGGTTTCAGCGCTACCTCCCTGTTTGGACCTTCCCGCCCAAAGTGGGCAGTTGGTCCAAAGAGAAAGTAGTCCGTTTTACCAACAAAGTAGTTCCCTAAGAATGAACCAAATTAGATCATCTCATACATTCAATGGGTTATTGCATTCAGAACTAATAGAATTAGATCTATAAGAGTTGATGAACTAGTAGACCACAGACGATCATAATTAAGAACAACATAGAACATGAACGCACAGGGCAGATCAAGACGGCTGCGGCGAAGATACTCCTCCGCGGTCCCGATGCCTCGGCCATACCTACAACGTACTACCTACCAAGTTTAACTCTGCGCTCTATATTTCTTGTTCAAATCAATTATTCGTTGTGTTTAAAACAAACGTTTTAGTTCTCAACCAGTGAGGTTATTTAGTTCTCATTCCCGAGGTAAAAAAACATTCCCGCCACTTCAACGAACTACCATTCTTAAGATTGTTGTGTCGTACTCGTTTTCGTTTCTCATATTTCTATAACATGAACCATGACGATTTTGGAGATCAACTTTGAAATTGAATGACTTTGGGCACATTTTGACACTTGGCATCATTTTCACGTCCACAACTGTTCAGAGAGAAAACAATAAGAGAAACGAAATCGAATATGAGAAACGATTACGAGACAACAACATTTAGAATGGTAGTTATGGTAATCAGGAATGATAGTTCGTTGAAGTGGAGGGAGGTAGCGCTGAAACCCGACAAGGATTGTTTGGGGCTAGACTCTCATAACAATCCATCTTTAGTTCATCAAGCTTCACAACTTTTTAAGGGACACACAGTTTTGAGTGGTACACATTAGTTGAATTGCATGGGATACTACAAGTCTACCATAGAAAGTTATCGCCTCCATGTGGCACCTCCTAGGTGGAGCCAGAGGTCGAGTCTACCTTCCATGTTGAAACCTTTGCAGGGAAATTGGATTGGTGGAAAATTTCATGTTCGTGAGGTGGATACAGTGCGAACAAAATCCACGATTTTCACGCAATTTGCTGTGTTCCAAGTTGTATATTATATTAGTGTTCTTTATCCTCCCGAATTTTTCTCAATTGTTAAATCAATTGTCCGTTAAGGAAAACCCTCCATTTGAATCGGTTTTTTTAAGTCCTTGCAACCAAACTTGTAGGAAATTTAAAAAAAAACTTCCTGTATTCCACTATTGAATAAGATTGTGGATTTTCAAAAGCGATTTCTACTCTGTCTGAGACCTCATTCGCATGCCCTTTCAATTGCAAGCGATGCACCTCCAGGGTTTTGGAACAGAAAAATGAAATTTTGAAAGGACTTACGCCCTTTAAGTACGCTCTTTTAAAAAAACCATTCATTTACACCTAGTAGTAGGCGAAATTTGGGCATGGAGAAGGTCCTCTGGCAACAAGATTGTGAGGTTGTGTTCAACAACGCTGAATATCTCAAGAGAAAAAACGCTGCAAATTATTACACAATGGTTTATTATTTTTTCTATATAGATCACTCGTCTACAAAATCATCAACCATCCAATATGAAAAAAAAATCGAAAAAAAAATCAAAAAAAAAAAATATTAAAAAATCAAAAAATCCAAACCACCAAACATCGATCGCATTTCGGTCAGCTCTAATTTGAACGGAGATTAGGCCTCTTTTGCGATTCACACTCGTGTTTCGATTTATATATATATATATATTTTTTTTTCAATTTAAACCCTTAAATTTTCGTAGGGAGCGAACGGTTTGTCCTACAGAGCTCCGCGTGGTCTCAAAAAATTCTAAAAATTCTATAAAATCCTAAATTGAAGGAAAAACAATACCTTTACATCAAAATTTTTTGAGTTAGGGCGTTTTCAAAATTTCAAAATTGATTTTGGAACCCTTAGAACTGACCTACATCAACCAAAAGCTTCGGGGCACAACTAGACCCCAAATGGAGCCTACATACCAAATCGGTCAATGCTAAGTGGCAAAAGTGCCGAGTACGGCGTACGGCGGACGGACGGCCAAATTTTTATTCGATTTTTGGATTCTACGTACCTTGAAACGTAAACCATCAAATTTTTGAGGTGGTGTTAAAATTTTTTTTTTCTTTGTCGATTCCAAAGGTTCGTTATTGAAAATAATAAACCAAAAGGAGGAGGAAAAGTCTAAAGTGGAAGTTTCACCAAGAACAGTGAGTGCAATTATTGCTGAGGGTCAACTGTCGATCGAGGCGAGAGGGGAGGCTACTTTCATCACTCCCAAAAAAAGAGACCTCACCCAAATAAAATATCAGTTGACGAGTTTGAAGATGCAGTTATTTTGAACAACATTCGGGAGTTGTGAGTGGAAGGAGCTTCCAATTGTTGGACGATTGCTAGAATGCCTGAAGGACGACGAAATTATGAACTGTAGAAGGGAATACCTCCGTTCAAATTACTAACGTTGAGTACTAACGTAGGTAAGGAATAAAAAGAATCGACGACAGGCATCTTTCGAATCACTTTAGGAGAAATTTAATAAACTTACCATCGTCGAAATGCTCTTTCAGATATGCATGACTGGGAATAGAAGACAAATGGTTCAGGAAGGTGAGAAGTCTGCTGAAGAAGGGAGTTGAGGCTGGTGCAAAAGATTTGAGAACATCCTTGTTGCTGTCAATCCAGTAAAATGCCACCTAGAGATATGAGAGTAAATAGTTATTTTTCAACGTTTGAGTGGGTCAGCTCAACAGAAATAGAACTTTCAAAGCAGAGTATGATAATACGAGTACATACAGGATAAATTAATGTAGGTACGTGTCTAATATACTTTTTTAAAAAGAAAACAAGAATCTCAGTGCTGAGGTCCAAGTTGCCAAATTATCGTTTGATAGTGTACTGATGAACAGCTGATTTCCTACCTCTAGGGCTCAAACCAAAGCCAAAATGGGGAATTTGCCTCAATTTTAGATTCTGGAATTTCAAGTCAAATCCTATTATAGGGCCCTAGAATAACGTTTAACACTAGGAATAACCAACGGGAAAAAATTACCGTAGGAGAAAATGACTAAACAAGTGAACCTCTGTTACAAAACACCGCGAAAATCGAGGAGTATTGTTGACGTCATACGAAAAAAAAAAAAAAAACCGACGCGAAAACAACGACAACAGACAGAGTTCTAGCACCGCGACACAAAACGATCCAGTGAAATGGCTACTCGAATAATGTGATTCAAATCTTGAAACTAAATAAGAGAAGATGAAGAATAATAATGCTTGATAAACTAGTAGATAGATTCGTATTGTAAAAAAGTGAGTAATATTGTTTTTATTTTTAATATTGTGTTTGGGTTCTTCCTGCCAGTTCGTGGCGCACTCTTGTGCGCACTATTCGGAAGGTGAAAGTTCGTGTATGTTCCGCTCCTGTGGTAAGCGCCACAGAACCTCCTTTGAAGTCAGATTGGTAGAATATCCGTCACGTTTCAAACATGGCTGCCTCTTACACATTGCCACCACATTTAAAATTTCCATCTTCCTTAAATTCTCTAATTTTTTTGGATGCGTTTTCGAGCAGCTCACTATGGTTTTATTCCATAAAAACAAACCCTCATTCGAAAAAAAAAAAAAAAAAATGTGAGGCAAATTCCCCATTGAACGCTCTACGAATAGAGACCTGGATTGCTTCGACATTTAACTTAACTACTATAGTTACAAATAGAAGCCTCATTACCATCGAAATAATACCAGCATGACCATAGTAAGCAAAATAATCAAGCATGGTCCACTTTCTCGAAACTGGAGTCACTTCAACCAAACGGGATTGTACCTCCTGAGCGAAGAAGGATACGTAAAGATTCGGTCTCCTAATGGTCTCATCTTCGCCGCAACAAGAACTAGGAAATAATATTTTCAAAATGGGAGTAACTACACATATGAACAGCCTCGGTGTTTACCTTCAGTGTCTGGAAAATGTATCCTTCACGACTCAGCTTGTGAATATGCTGGAAGCATTTGTCAGAAGCAATAATTGGGTAGTCCCACGGCATGTTGGAATCGTAATCAGTTCTTGGCTTGGAGGAAATACCATTCTGGCTTTTGTTGCCAGTTACTTTACCTGTAAAAAAAAATTCTATAAGCTTGAAAGTATCAAGAGTGGATAGCAAAGTTTCTTCTCCTACAAATAGTTGTGCGGATGACATTTGATCACAATTTTTATCGAAGAAGTGATTCAAAGTGGAGATCATATAATTTAAGGGGGTCCCAGTCGGTGGAGCGTTCCGGGTCAGTATTTCCCGAAATAACCGGCGCTCAAACTTTAAAAGTTGTAATGAAATTTGAAATTTTTAAGGAACAAAACGCCTTTTCTTTTGCCTCCTCTGAGGATTTTTCAAATTCATTAGTGCAGCAGTCTAGAGAATTGAAAAACTGAAATATTGCCGCTGGAATCATCAAAATTGAACAATAATTGCCGGCAAAAAATTGAAAAAACTTAACTGAATAGACGGTTTTTTCCCATTTTTCTCTATCAATTATTGTTCGATTTTGATGATTCCAGCAGACATCTTTTAGTTTTTTCAATTCTCTAGAATGCTGCACTAATGAATTTTGAAAATCCTTGAAAATTTCAAATTTAATTACAACTGTTAAAATTTGAGCTTATGTAATTTAGGGAAATACTAACGTGGAACGAACTGCAACCGACTAAGACCTCGTTAATGAAATTTTGCTAAAAAGTAGTTCACTCATCAGGAGAAACCATGAAGAAGGGACATTGAAATGACAGGGTGACCAGCGATCCCCCCCCCCCCCCCAAAAAAATCCCTGAGTTTTCCCAGGGTCAATTTTCGACTTTTTCAGGGGTTCCAAATGAATTGAAACATAAAAAAATGTGATCATAATTTCTCAAAATTCAGGTTTAGAACATTTTGAAATAAAAAAGCATTAGAAATACAGTGGCATATCTCAAAACATCAATCTGTAAGTACCAAACAGTCCGGGGCGATGATTTTTATCTACACTCCAATCTGCATAATCCCTAAAAATGTTATCGAAATCGGATGGAAACTGTAGAAGTGGCTATCAGTCAGAGTGAGATTATTTACATAGGGGACCATCTGCAACCCAACTCGCTCAATTCCCAAATATTTAATCGAAATAGTTTCTCCCGTTACAAAGATTTCATGACAGACACAACAGAGACTTCGATCGTTTGAAAAAGTCGAGAATGAACCTAAAAATCATCGAAACTTGTTGGTTTGCTTGAGAGAAACGACCACTTCAAGGCTTGTTTTCATCTTCGATCGTTTGAAAAAGTCGAAATTGAACGTTACGATATTTCACTTGTTAGGATAGGAAACAACGAAATGAAGTCTGTAGAAATATATTTTTTTAAATTAACCAAAAAACAGCTTTTTAGGAGGGTTTGCATAAAACTCTCATATTGGGCGCTTCCTCGCGTTTCGGAAATAGCCGACATTTTACGTAGGACACATCCAATCTATTAAGGCTAGTTCCACGGAATGAAATTACTACTAAGTCAAACTTTCATGTGTGAGTATTTTTCCGTACTAAACCTTTTTCCCTTCAGACAACCGGAAATTCCCACTAACAGGTTTGCCGCTAGGGGTTTTTCCAGGGTTTCTCGGGAAAAAATTGAATTCCCCGAGTTTCCAGCAGAGTAATTCCCTGAATATTGCCGGTTTTCCGGGTCGCTGGACACCCTGAATGAGAGGTTCTGATTCGCTGAATCGGGACATTGAAACAAGGGGTTTTGATTCGCTGAATCACATCCCGCAACTTCAATGCTGTTCTCCCTGCCACTGAGCGGGTCGTTGTAAGGAATTAGAAAAACTTCTGACACTTTGCAAAGCGTTACACTTTCTCCACTAGTGGAATGAGCTTTGAAGCAAAATATGCAATCATCTGGTTATATACTCGTAAGAAGCAACCATGATCACCTCTCAAGTCGGAGAGGGTCTCCTGAGAGTCACTATCAGCGTGACCTTACATCTTCATATGACGTGTCAAATTCCGTAACTACTATTTGTTCGTACTTTATTATTTATATTAAATAGAGATTAAACATTTTAAAGATTTTTCAAAATGTTACTCCACAAACGCAAAAATTATTCTTCGAACAACTCACCATTCACGTAGTGTTCATCTTCAGAATCGAGAAACTGATCGAAAATCAATTCTTCTTCACTAATATCAGAGTCAAGACTGTACACAGACTCATTTTCATCTGAAAGACAGAAAAAATTATTATAGCTATAAAATGGACGCTACGTTGATCATTGGTCACGTCTTCTCGAAATAAAAATAACTGGTTAGTCAGTGGGTACCACTTTACCGAACATTTTTCTTATACAACAAAAATTGAGAATGTAAAAAAATACTACTCAAGTACTTATAGCCGAAAGTGCAGAACTGAACCTTGAATATAACGGTCGACGAGAACGACATTAACCCATTTGGAACCAGCGGTGCCGTACGGCACCGCTGGAGGAAACCTCTTTTGAACATCATTTAGAAGTAAACTTTTGACGTAATTGTTTACTTCTGCTTATTTTCTTGATCTAGAATATTCACCTCAAACCCTACCAGCGTTAGTTTAGTTCAGAACTTGATTCAGTACAATTGTTTCTCATTTGAAAATGGACCAATTTGTTGGTGTTGAATCGCTGCTGAATAACTTGGTGTAAATAATCAAAATATATATTTTTGTCAGTATTTTTTTCATTTTCTTTTCACCAGAATGTTTATTCATGGGATAAAATTGTTTTGTTGGATTTTGTTCAAGTTATAACTTCACAAGAAGTGGTTTTACATCAGCGATGCCATATGGCACCGCTGGTCTCTCAGAGGCTCTTAGTTGCTGTCTCATAGCCTCTACATTTCTTATCCGATTTCGAAGAAATATTCAGAGATTGTGTGGGTAGTTGATGTTTCGAGATCAACTACTATGCATCGGATCATCTATTCAATCGGGTTATGGATACGAGGAACCTATGTGCCTCACCCACTTGGCAGACTTTTTTTCATTGCAGGCCTGAATTTTCTGTTCAAGAAGCCCTTGATGTAGGTACCAATTGGTGATATCCCTGATGGAATTAACCAATACACCCGATGGAATGTTGAACCACCTGAGCCAAATGTACTGACTGATGAAGAGTCAGGGCGATTAAACAAGGTGTAGTTGCTGGACACAGCAACATTATTCAGATTTTTGACAATCGCTGCTACTGGGATCTGAAATCTGACAAGAATTGCGAAATTTTTAGCAATGCTAGGCGACGAAAGTTTTTTTTTTAAATTATACAACGTCAAGGAGACATTCAGAATCGTTTGTGAGGTACCTACAAATACCGTCTTCTTGAGTGTTGGACGACATCCTGTTTGATCGCAGGGACCATTATGTCGTGAACACCTATCAGGTGTCTTTTCATAATGAAAAGAAGAAAAGAAATGGGCTGGCTTCAACTGGAAGTCCCAGACTAGAACAATGTGCCACAAGTCCTATGTGGGCTTATAAGTGGTTTGTTCTATGTTATTTTATCGAAAATTTGAATGTTCCATAACAATATTTCTCTCCTAGGATTTTCAAATGTATCGTTTTGTGGTAAAAAATACAGAATTGACTAAATTATGTTATTATGTTCATGTGAATATTGTTATTCCTTCTATTTACTACCAGGTAACAGTTTATTTTTGTTGAAAAAACTTATATCCTTGGTCTTCACATGCACTCCATCGGACGTGTCATATCTTACCAGCGGTGCCGTATGGCACCCACCAATTTCAGTAAATTGGCTTTTGGCAGAATTTTTTCAATATTTTTCCCATGTTCCTGAGGTCAAAATTAGTGAACCTACAAAGTTTTGTGTAAAAATTCGATCAAAAAAAGATAGGTACGGTTTCAAATGGGTTAATATAAATAAAAGAGATATCGGCATAGAGCTAACTACATCAAAACGCTTCGAATCTTGTAGGTAGGTAATTTCATATTCTTAGGCCCACTTTCACCAACAATTGTTCCAAAGGAGTTTTTTTTACGGGAGTGGGGAAACTCTTCAAGAGCGAAGAAGTTCACCCCAACAATGTTGGACTCCCCAGCAATGGGCCTACCAACTAAAACCCCACTCCCTCTGCTTAGGACACACCCCGGAAACACTTGTACAGTATTACTTCAGGGTGAGCCCTTTTTTTGCCGAAAGGCTGCTCGTACTTCTGCTCTCCAATCTGATCTCTATAGGTATCAATTCTATTCCTCATCTTCTTCCTCCCGTCTTCCATCCAGCTTTTTTGCTTCGAGGACTGCTGTGATAAATACTGCCATTGCGTCCCAGCTCGTCTTGTTCTTAATCATCTCATGTGGGATTGTCTGTGGACGCAACGTTCCGACGACCTCTTCTGCTCACCTCCTCATATCCTCCCATTGTGGGCATGTGAAGAAGGTCAAGTGGGTCAGCGGCTCCGTTCCAACAGAATTTAGCTAAATGCGTTTATAGTTAATCTCAAGGAATAAACCCGGCTAAATGGCGGGCTTCTTTCACCAACGCAAATCATCGTTAAACTTCTCAAGAGATAACGTAGTTTCCCAGTAGGTACTAGGATTATAGAAGCATAGCACAACAGACAACCCCTCCCGCGCTTGCTATCAGTAGATTCCCACCTTATCTTTATCAGCGTCAGTTTTTCGATTTTTTAGAATTCCTTTGTTTTATTTTGCTGATTTTGAGGTTTACGGTTCATATCAATTCCTTTGTTTTATTTTGCTGACTCTTTTCATTACCTACCTATTGAGTTATTGCGCATCATCACATTGAGCCGCTACCAGCGCAACATGGAACGCTGGTGTTTCTCCAGGCTCAAGTACCTTCCTTGATGAATCCTAGTGAAATACAGTCGTAGCCACCCTGTTCTGAACGGTAGGAACGTACTTCGATAAATCAAATTATTACCGATGGATAATAAACACGAAGAGGGCCCCCAATTTCCCCTCAACAGAGATTTTAAATTTTGGCCGAGCTGGTCGAGAGAGGCTTTTGTCATCGAATGCAAAAAAACCAAATGCCGTCAGTAGGAAGAAGAATGGTGCCTGGCAGCGGGTTGTCGATTTGTATAATTCGGTTGTATACAAACACCCAACGAATGAAGGTTGCACTAATGTATTAATGGAAAAATCATTATTCAATTTAAATTAACATTTTGAACTTATTTGTCCGACAGAAACTCTTTGGCGAGTCAACATAGTCGAGCACTTGGACGACCCTGGGCTTGGAAAGGCGGAAACTCAGTGTCGTCCATCACCTCGAAGAGTGGAATCCGATCCAGGATTCTCCTCAGATCGTCGTCGTGATCGACAGAAGGGTCAAAAATAATTCGCAATGTCAAATTCATTTCGCAAAAATCACTAATTAGTGCGCGGCCATATTGAATTTGTAGTTAACGGAGATTAGCTAGCTTAATTGGCAGACTTTCGACCGTTTAAACTCGAACCCTCCGAGATGGAGTTTAAACTCGTAAATCGCTCTGGTGAAAGACACTGAATGCTCAACGTCGGTTACCTCTCGATTCTTTTGGTTTAAAATCGTTTCGATTTTTTGGCGAAAGTGGGCCTTAAACTTCGAATAAAATGTGTATTAATTATTGTGCTCTAACAGGACCATGAGTATCTTAATTTCTCCACGATGTGAATTATTATTATTACCAAAATCCTTTCAACAATCTCACCTTCACTCATATCAGAATTCAGGCGACCTCTTCTACGTCTGCGTCTGGGTTGAATGAGGGACTTCTTAAAAGCCACAGGATTTTGACGAGGTACGATCACCATTTCAATTCTCTGTATGCAAATTTGGAGTAGCTGCGAAATAAGCGATAAGCAGAGCGCCAAGGCTGTCACAGTCTGCGATGAATCTGAAATTTTGTAAACAATTAAATAATTAAAAGGAGAAACAGGCACATACAACTTATTTCTTCAGGACTAAAGCCATTCACTTTACCACTGATATACCTACCCTCATTGTAATCTAATCATCTTGTCTTAAACGGAAGGGAAATACTCTATCCAATTAGAAAATGGAAAAATAATAAAATAAAAACCTTTTTTAAGGATTTTCAAAATTCATTAGTGCAGCAGCCTAGGGAATTGAAAAACTAAAAGATTGCTGCTGGAATCATCAAAATCGAACAATAATATTGCCAGAGAAAAATGGGAAAAAATCAAACCGAATAAAAAGGTTTTCCTATTTTTCTAATGGCGGAACTAAGGCACTGAAGGAACTAATGGCGACCGACTGAGACCATCTTAAGGTATAATTCGCCCAACCAGTCAGAGGCAAGACCTCCGACGATCAGTCGTCGTTTTCTGCGGATTTGTTCTAATTTATTAGGGTCTCGGAAGACGCCGATCTATTATCACATGATAGTATTCGCTAAGAGTCGTTGCCGTAGCGATGAAAGACAAACTGCTAGAATTGATCCACCTCCAAAAGCGGAATTTCGGTATAGTGAGCTATTAACTACCTCCCCTACTTAAAAAAAAGAGGTTCATATTACATAATACTTACTCTTCGATTGAAGCTCTTGAACGCACATGATTGACATAATCAGCATTTTGAATAAGATATCGTCGTTGAGAACTGATGGCTCTCCAGAATCAGTGTTCATGAGGTGAATTACGTTGGTTTCCGTTTCAGCCATGCAGGCTTCCAATTCAGAGAAGACTTCAGAACATAACTGTAAATCAAAGATAGAAAGAAACATCAAAACCGACAATATCAAATGCGTGAATCATGATTCTTTATGATCACAGAAATCGGAAATCATGAATGGAAATCGGTTGTGGCTCTGCTGCCCTCAACTGGTAACTAATATTATAAATAAAGTAAGGTAAACAACCATTTCAGGTTAGATTAACTTTGCTCAGGTTGGAAGATGAGCAAAATCTTCAAAACGAATTCCGATCCTCCCTTTGGAAGACAGCTGATGACGTCGCCATGAATGGCAGTCGGACGAAAATCCAACCTAAAATGGATATTTAATTTACTTTACTTATTATAAATAAATAAGCTTCATCCAAGCATAAAAAGCTCATAATGATCAGAAAATCAAAGAACATATAATTTAAAAGAGTGGGATCTTTCACGATCAGCCAATTGAGAGCTTAAGAATACCCTGAGGTGTTAGAACTGTACTGAGAAATTTGATGAGACACATTTTATAAGGCTACATGTACTGTTGAGTCATCAAAAATTAACTTCCCTCGACGGGGGATCGATCTTCTATCGTTCCGACAAAACTATATTTACACTTCTGAGTCTGAGCTCACTACCACTGAGCTAAGGAAGAGAATGGACAGAAATGCGAAGAGGTAGCTGATCACAACATCTCTCCCCTGTTAGGAAATGTCAGGTACTCCGTTACCTAGTCAGGGATGTGAAGGCCTTTGGCCGGCGGTTTACAACCCAGTGAGAACGCTCTAATTTTGACTGGCTTTGGAGTTTTGTTACTATTACTTCTTGAACGGGGCGGGGTATCTGCTGACCTCAACGTTTGTCCTAATAGGCGGTGGCTCGATTTGTGTCTTGGGGGGAGTTGTTTTGATGACGTAACACTAATTTATTATTGTTCTCAGAGAATGCTGAGGAGACCGTTCGGGTCCGTACGACTGCGCTACTTTGTTGAGTCATAAAAAATTGACTTCCCTCGACCAGGGATAGATCTCCTATCGTTCCGACTAAACTATATTTACACTTCTGAGTAGGAACTCGCTACTACTGAGCTAAGGAAGTGAATGAACAGAAATGCGAAGAGGTAGCTGAGCACAACAGCACTTATGCACAGGGTATGAATGTTGCATCCAAGCTCCTAAGTAATCCTAAATAGTCATCTAGAGAGGATAATTTATTATTGTCTGACTTTATTATTGAGTGAAGGTGTAACTTAAACACAATAACATAATTTATTATTCCTTAAGTAACTCTTGGCGCTTAAAATATAAAGTTAGTCATATAAGTTCTTGTGAGTAAATAAAATTGAATAAAACTCTAATAACTTCTACCGCTACCGGGGATAAGCGCGAGATAC
Source organism: Apolygus lucorum (assembly GCA_009739505.2). Taxonomy (NCBI): domain Eukaryota; kingdom Metazoa; phylum Arthropoda; class Insecta; order Hemiptera; family Miridae; genus Apolygus; species Apolygus lucorum. The sequence goes on along the minus strand of CM019181.2, from coordinate 39,667,246 downwards.
TTGCCTGGTTTATCTGCGGGATGGGTTTGTCGTAAAACAAGGAGCAAGAGAGATGGATGAAGGCGAGAATCAACTTCTTGACGTTGGTTTCGGTGAAGTTGTCTTTGAACAGCTCTTGGTAGAGTTGAGCGTTGTTTTCCATCAGACGATGTAAATTCCCCTCGGCGCCGTCGAATCTCTCCTTACAGCATAAACTGAGAATGATTTGAAAATCAATCATAATAGCTAAGGAACCTTTACATTCATGGTTAAAAATTGACAATATTTTTATTACGATATTTTTAATGATCTAATTTTAATCAATAAAGGGAATTAACACTTTAAATAATATACCAATGACGTAGCATACTATTGTCAGTATTTATGTATTTATTATGAACAAAAAACCAACCTAGGAGGAATAGAGGAGAAGGCCCTAGCCACAGTGAGGATAGGCCTCCCTCTCCTGGCCCTCGTTATAAAAGCTCACAAACAGGTCAAATTTTGCCATTCTAGTTAACCCACAAGTTAAACTGTCTCTTTCCACTTGGTCTTAATTTCTGGTTGAATTCTCGAAATCACAAAACTGAGTTCCCTATACCCTCCCTTTTAAAATCTTATCTACGCTTTCTTAGGGACAATTGAGGGGAGCAGACCGGTTGATGTAGTGTTGACCACTGGATGTAGTCACACTAAATCAAAATAAAAGGGGAAAGCACCATTGTAACAAGTTATCAGTATGTTAAAAATTATAATAAGTCTCAATAATATTACCATCTCATGTAGTGGTAAGCAGCGTCGAGAGAAAAATTATTGTTGGCAGCCAATGTTCCCAACTGGTTATGCGGCATGCCATAGTCAGGTTTCCAATTTAAAGCCTGAAACCATCGACAAATATTGACTGATTAATATGGTTAGTGGAAGTCAAGTTGAAGTTGTAGATGTACTATACAATATTATTTCAACGTAATATTTTTTTAGAAAGAACCAGATTGAAAGGTTTCGGGTACGTCTCCCAGGTGTCCTCAGATGTGCTCTGTAGTTGCCATTAAAGTACGCAGAGCTGGTCAAATCTTACTTTCTGAATAAAGCAAGACTCGGAGCCAAAGCTGATCAATGCGGAACGTGTCGAGAAAGATACGGCCAAACTTCAGCGGTCGATTCTACAAGACATTTACAACAAAAAATGTCTCCTAGCAAATTTCATTTAACCCCTTATTTTTCAAGTTCTTTCAATTTTAAGATTGTTTTCTATGTTGAACCTTGTCTCACTAGAATGATTATAGCTCCCTTATTTTACGTGGAAATTCAAATCTGATTACACCGTTGGAAAAATCATTAAATTTCCCATCAGATGAGCCACAACACACATTTTTAACCTCGCATCTAGTTAGATTTTTTCTAGTCCAAACTTGAAACTTTGCAATTTTTGAGTTTTTTGATGAAATTCTCAAGAGATTTTCACTCAATCCCTGTAGAGGAAATTCGATGGGGTTTTCAGCAAAAACATCCTCAAAATCTCAGGTTTCCAACGGTATCATCAAAAAATATTTTGCAGTCGAATTGAGGGGATAAATTCGTGTTAATCCGCGAAAAAACGTTGATTTTTTTTTTCAACGAAATCGACGTGAGGATTCGGAGATGGTTGGAGGGCGAGAGGAGCGGCGGCGGAGAAAACCCCCCGAATCCTCCCGTCAAAATTCGACTGTAAAATATTTTTTGATGATACCGTTGGAAACGTAAGATTTTGAGGCTGTTTTTGCTGAAAACCGCATCAAATTTCCTTTACAGGAATCGGTTTTAATCCCTTGAGAATTTCGTCAAAAACTCAAAGATTGCAAAGTTTTAAGTTTGGACTAGAAAAGTTTCAAGTTTGGTCTAGAAAAAATCTAACTAGATGCGAGGTGAAAAATGTGTGTTGTAGCTCATCTGCTGGGAAATTTAATGCTCTTTTCAACGGTGTAATCAGATTTGAATTTCCACGTAAAATAAGGGAGCTATAATCATTCTAGTGAGACAAGGTTAAACATACAAAAAAAAATTCTTTAAATTGAAAAAAACTTGAAAAAGCAAGGGGTTAAAAGAAAATCGCTAAGAGACATTTTTTGTTGGAAATACCTTGTAGAATCGTCCCTTGAAGTTTTTCTTTATCGGACACCCTGTATAAAATACTGTGTAAGTATGTCTGTATCGTTTCATCATGTCCAAAGGATGATTTCATTTTAAAATAGGTATAAAGGTACCTGAACATAGTATCTCAAGGCGTTGTTATGATCATATGATGGCTCAAGGTCGGTTAGATACCGACAAATGTCTCCTAGACAAATCAAACATCTGTGGAGAGCACTGTGCGCCCATTCCAAAGCTGATGACTCGGCAAGCTTAGAGGACCAACAAGTTTTTCCTGAAAAAAATTATAGTTACATAATTACATATTGGAGTTTCAGTTACAATAAGACGTAGCACTTGACGAAGTTTCACGGATAAGACACGTTACCTTTGTTGAGGCCACAATCCGTCACTAGAAGAGGAAAATCCACAACTCCTCTCAAATCCAACCGGAATTGTGACTGCAACTTCATTATGATATGATGATAAAATCCAATCCCAGATTGCAGATGGGTTTGAATCATGAAAGTCTCCCGTGGATCCATCTTCACATTCTGAATTAACATACATAATAAACACACTCAGGTTTTACTCAATAAAAGTGTACCAAGATAAGAATTTCACCGAACGCTATCGTCTACCTACGTTTACTAAGATACAACAACATGATCAATAGTTTCAATGGCTTCGTGATAATATTAATGAGTGGTGACAAACCTTATTCAACTTCTTCACTGTAGCGACAGTTTCATAAAATACTTTCCTCCAGACTAAATCTTCGGCTTTTTTCCCGTAAGCCACGGGGTCAGTAAACATCAGCCTGTCTCCATAGTCTCTAATTTTCATCTAGAAAATAAAGAATTTAATGTTCAAATACAGTACGTACAGCTTATACAAATCAGCTTAAAATGATATTGCGACTGGTGAACGGATTTCGAGGGACAAAAACAAACATAAATGAAGTAGCTGCATATCTGAAGTGCATAAACCTGTAAGTAAAACTCCTTCCTAAAAAATGAAAACGGAATTTTTGGTTTCCAGCGGGAAAACCTTCACACAACATCGTTACTGCGGTAATATGCTTCATAGCAATGAAATTAACCCCAATTGGACTAGAGCATCTAGGGAAAGAAAGTGGTGGAACGGCCCGAGCACTATCTAGCGACGATTAGATGAACCTTATCCTCTTTTTTGGCAAGACGGATGCACCTCCGTTATCGACTGGTGGTAAAATTGTCTGTAGATCACTGCCTAATCTGTAGGAAACCAGAAATTTGCCCTCAATGGAAAAGGCAATCAAAACTGTTGAGGCATCAATAAGAAAGGCATTTTGTATGAAATGAAAATCGATGTACTCGTAGGCAAACAAAATTAATTTTCTAAGCATTCTTTAATTTACGAACGAATTAGAAACACCACACACAATACCTACATCACATAAGCCAACTGATAAGAGAGATAACGTCTATGATTTTTGAGCTCTGGAAGATTCATCTTATCTTCACTAGGCAGCGCTCACGCTGTTCCACCACTTTCTTCCCCTAGATGCTCCTCAATTGGACCATGGTGTCACTAGTGTCATCGAAAACATCTTGGGAATTCCACAGCTATCACCAGATTAACTGGCTTTAAATTGCATTTCAAAAATTAATGGACAGAAGTGAATTTTTCGGAACTTTTCTTGTAAATGAATAAAAGTCAAAAAATCATGTTAAGAAAATGATGAAATTTCAAACATTTTTTCATCGATTTCCTAGAAACTTTTTTGTCATAACTCTATTTTGAGACTTCCAATAGCCCCCAAAAAAATTCTGCTGTTCATTAAATTCAAAATTTCAATTGAAATTTGGTTACTCCGATGATACTTTGGGATACTTGTGGAGTTCTTGAGATGTTGTCGGTGACACTAGTGATACCTTGGGTCCAATTAGGGTTAAAAACGCTGCAAATTATTACACGATGGTTTATTATTTTTATATAGATCACTCGTCTGCAAAGCCACCAACCATCCAACATGAAGAAAAACATCGATCGCATTTCGGTCAGCTATGATTTGAACGGAGATTATGCCTCTTTTGCGATTCACACTCGTGTTTCTGATTTATCGTACGTAAAACCCTTAAATTCTCGTAGCGAGCGAACGGTTTGTTCTTAAGGGCTTTGCGAGGTCTCAAAAAATTCTAAAAATTCTATAGAATCTTAAATTGAAGAAAAAACAATACCTTCGGACGGACGGCCAAATTTTTATTCGAATTTTGGATTCTACGGATTTACCTTGAAACGTAAACCATCAAATTTTGAGGGAGTGTTAAAATTTTTTTTCTTGGTCGATTCCAAAGGTTCATTATTGAAAATAATAAACCAAAAGAAATTCAAATATCCAGAGGCTGAAGAATGTATTTTATTGATTTTGAAATCATCATTCATTATTTTGCATCCTCATTTCAATGTTTGTCTTGAATCTGTCCTCAAGTGATTTCCACGATCTCTATCACGATAATTATTCTTCCCAAAATTCTCTCTTCCCAAGAGACGTCAGAGTTGTAGTAGGCTCTCCCGCCAACTCCAATTAGGACGGCATTTTCTTACGAAAATGCTAACGGCGAAACTACACGGAATTGCCAATTGGTGCAGTAACATGTTCAAGTGTGATAAATTGAATACGGCGTCAAACATACGAAATGCCGACCAATGCAACTACTCCTACCTCTAAACCATAGAAATATAAGAGCGTATAATTCAGTAATAAATTTTGTAACGTTAACAAATATTTTATATCTTGTCACACTTCTACTAGTGCTAAGAACTGATGTCCCTAAAAAAGTGCTCAAAATTCAAGTACTTAACTAAATAATTATGTTTTCTGGGTGAGTTTCACCACATACTGGCACATGTTTCTCACTTTTGCTGTATCGGGAAACTAAATATTTCAAACGCTATGCATCTTGAGATGGTGAACAACAACAGGGTTTCCAATAGTAGGAAGTTCGATTGAGTACGCGTATATATAACAATATTCCATAATATTACATAACGGAAAATAAGGATCGATAACTGGCGCGGGAGGTAACTGCATCTATACTCTTTTCTTTAGCGTTTTACACTCGTGATGAGAAGCATTTCTCAGACCATGAGTATAATAAACTTTTCTTCTAGACAAAGTGATGCGGGAAAGTCGCCTCCGATTGTTGAAGTTCCCAGACTTGATGAAGGAGGATTATAATATGGGAGGGAGAGGGAAGGTGCAGGATTTGATTTGCAGATTATCAGGAAGACAGAATTGACTTCAGAAGAAATGTTCAACGTTATCGTGTGTGAACATACTCAATCTTTAATCCAAATTTTACCAGGGAGATGCCAGTTACATCTTTTGAAAGAGCAGGAAGGTTTTACCACTCACAGGATGGTAATTACCACTCGGCCAGACACCGCAATGGGTATCTGTTGACCCACGACCACAGTTGGGAGTTGACAGTGTTGCCATACCGATGGCATGGAAGTTCTGTTAGTCGCCCTCCAAAACCCATTCCACCCATTGGGATGAAATTAGGCTTTCAGGGTACTGTCACCATTGACTCGGCAGCAAACTGGATTTTGGAGCAGTAAGTGTTGGTCAGTCGCAACATGCAAACTAATGCCCAATAAAACCAAGTTCAGCAGCAGAACGGACGACCTCCAAGCTCGACCCTTGGATGGCTAGTAGGCGCTGGTTTCGTAGTGAAGGGATACATGCTGAGAGAGACACAATGCCAAACCAACCAGATTTGGCCAGTCCGTGGATTCAGCCAATAGCGCACAGCAGAGCGTACTTCAATATCTAACTCTTGTATCCTCCCCACAGAAAGCCTACCAAAGACTAACTCATAGGTTAGCTTAGGCAGTAAGTACTGTTTGCAGATGGAAATAATGCGGATGGTTGGGTGAGGTGTCTATGAGTATTACAATCCCAAAAACATCCTCCTTGTTCTACCTGCCACTCTAGCCAGGGAAAATGAGACCGAGGGTTGTTGACTACCGACCAATGATGAAGTAGAAGGATTGATTTTCACAGACCGTTCGCGTACTTTAAGGCAGTGGTTCCCAATTCTATACAGGGTGTCTACCAAACTTCAAGGATCGATCGTACATTTAATTTAAGTAAGAAAATGTATCGTAGCATATTTGTTTTAACCCCTTGTTTTTCCAAGTTTTTTTTTTCGTGTTCTTAACATGTCACTAAAATCACCAGAACTACCTTAATTTACCGTAAACATGTAAAAATAAGGGCACTGTTAGAAAGGGCGCCAAATTTCCCATTTTCCTACACAAAATTATTTCCAGTAAAGGATGGGCGAATGAAGAGTAAACCTGAAGGGCAAGTGAACTCACAATCGAGATGGAATTCTTTCCTAACAATTGGCAGAGTGGAGGGGCTCTCTAACTCATTATGACTCGAGCTGCTCAATGCCCAAATTACGAAGGTCTGAGATATGGAGGCTCGGCCCTTTCCCCAGCCTGACTCACCAGGCTACCTAAGATTTTGGAACAGGTAGTCGTCTATGTTAGCAGGTATACCCTTTGAAAAATTGGCCAGCCGCATTCTTTCTATCTGCGAACAGTACATGCGGTTAAGGTGCAGCTTCGTGGAGGGATGTAGCGCAGTACACCAGCCAGGTTTCATGTGGTTAGAATGCTTCGTGATACCAGAGATAACATATCATCACTATAGCAGTCTTATTTGGACCATCAAGTATTTGAGCAGCCCTATAAATGAGATCCCTCATTGTTGCGGCTCATAAATTTCCTTAATTCCATAGCTGTATCACCTATTTTCATCAACTTCACGACACCCAAAAACAAGAATGGGGTCTCAGCCTCATGTGAATGAAAGGACTTGTTTTTGTTGTATAACAATCTACCTGATATATATTTTTTTTTTTGCAATGGGTTCTTCTGGTGGTCCCGTTTTATTGAACACGCAATACTACCACCGCTGTTATCTTCATTCCAGGAATGATTTGGATAACTCTAAGACTTTACAGTTTTCATCAGTAAAAAGTATCTTGGTTGGCGTTTGAATAATAAATTTACCGAAAGCTTGGCAAAGAATGAGTTTAATTCCAGTTGACCCCTTTCCCATGAGTTGACGAAGTGTGTCTTGTTGGGTCGATCTACATACTGGCTAATTGGTTATCATTTCCACTAGAACTACAATTTATCAAATAAGCCACTTGCACAGTTCCTTGGACCAGCGGTTCCCAACTGGTGGTCCGCGGACCCCCGGGGGTCCGCGAGGTATGGCTGAGGGGTCCTTAGGCCCACTTTCACCAAAAGTTGTTCTAAACTTGCTTAGCTAAACGTGTTAATAGTTAATCTGAAGGAATAAACCCGGCAAGATGGCGAGCGTCTTTCACCAACCCAAATCATCGTTAAACGTTGTTTAAGACAATCGAGTTTGTCTAAACTTGAAATGTTGAGTGAAACGAATGAAAGTTGGACATTATGACGTATTTGGGCAATAGAAACTTAGAACAACAACCACAACCGCACTTGCTATCAGCAGATTGCCGCCTTGTGAATCTTTATCAGTGTCAGTTTTTCGAATTCCTTGTTTTTATTATTTGCTGATTCCTGCGGTTTGTTTCGAGTTTTCCGGTTCCCTTCATTTTATTTTGCTGAATATTTTCATCACCTACCACCTATTGAGTTATTACACATCATCACTTTGAGCCGCAACGAGTGCAATAACTCCAGTATTTCTCCAGACTCAAGTACCTTCCTTGATGTATCCTAGTGAAACACAGCGACCACCGCCTTGTTCTGAACGGTAGGAATTTACTTCGATAATTTGAATGATTACCGATGGAAGTAAACTCGAAGATGAGGTCCCCCGATTTCACCTCAATAGAAATTTATTTTGGTCGAACTGGTCTTTTATGATGGTCAATTTGTATAATTGGTCCGAATAGAAACAACCAAGGAATGTAGGTTGCACTATTATGTTATTGAAAAAACCATTATTCATTTTAAATTAACGTGTTGAACTTATTTGTATGACGGGAACTCGAGGCGAGTGTCAATCTAGTCGAGCACTTGGACGACTCGGGGCTTGGAAAGGCGGAAATTCAGTAACGTACATAATCTCGGAATGTGGAATCCGATCCAGGATTCGACTCGGACGTCGTCGTCATCGTCAGACGAGTCAAAAATAATTCGAAATGCATAAATAATTCGCAATTTCATTTCGAAAATCACAAATCAATGCGCGGCCATATTGAATTGGTAGTTAAACGAGGTTTCCTAGTTTATTCGGCCGATTTTCGACCGTTTAAACTCGAACCCCCCAAGATGGTGTTTAAACTCATAAATCGCTCTGGCGAAAGCGATTTTTACTGAACGTCGTTTATCTCTCGCCTCTTTTGGTTTAAACTCGATTTGAATGTTTGGTGAAAGTGGGCGTTAGGATATACAAATTAAATATATATTTGCAGCTTCTGAACGTTGACTTCTGCGTCTGGCTTCATATGACAACTAACGCTAGTACACTCTAGTTTGGCTTTATGTATTTCAGAGATGTCAGTTATTGCTATATTGTTAGTTATTTATTGCTAGTGCTCACAGAGTACTGGAGACAAGTTAGTGCTAGTGGAGTTTGCTAGTGCTAGTGCAGTCCCTGACCGAGTTGTTTACATGTGTGGTTTTGTGCAGCATTTTAGTGATTGAAAAGCTTTGTTTTTCACTGAAAGTTAATTACGCGTACGTTATGGGCCGTTGGTTAAAATTTGGATCGTTAAAACGGCCTAGGCATACAGACGAAGAACGAGAAAATGCTTTCGATGTTAAAGTTAATAAGTCAGTGACTCTCGAACCGAACTTGCTAGTATCTCTTGAACCCAACTCGTCGGCGTCTCTTGAACCTTGAAAAATCTCTGTATTTTCACGAATAAATCCTAAGTTTTATAGCATCAGTTTGATTTATTTTTTCACATATTTTGGTTCTTTTTAGGTAACTTTAGATAGTGGGGGTCCTCGTCATTGATGAAGGGGTCCTTGGAAAAATTTAGTTGGGAACCGCTGCCTTGGACCATTTCAACTTCCTATATCGTCGCTCCTCTACCAAAACCACGAAACTTTAAAACTACCCTCTGCCAAAACCGTGTAACTGCAAAAATTCGAAAATAGGGCTAAGCATTTCTTTGAATAGTGACTTGGTCAAGAATCTCCTCCAGAAATTTCAACTTTCTAACGCCACCAGAACGTGGTTATTTGAGAGGTATCTGTCCCACGAATCAGCTGAAAGATGTTTTTCTCCTCAGCATTTTCGCGAATCTGACAGATTCGTGTGTTTGGCGTAGTCCTCATCATCACAAGCACGAGATTCGCTATAGTTGCGTAGTAACCTCGGGAAATGGTATTTCAATAACCATTGTATTATTATTAAAATTTTATTAACAATTTAAATAAAATTCACTTTTTAAAACCAATGTGTTGACTCAATTCTTCCTCAGTCCACTCGCTATAGTATGAATAAAATGTATACTTACTATAGAGAGTGAAATCATGAACTATTGCTAAGCTATTGTTTATTATATACGTTTCACAGTTGATTATTATCAATCCGGGGGTCATGAATTTCATAGGAGACCATTTACACTCCAACCCGAACAATTCCTGAAAATTTCATCAAATTCGGATGGAAATTGTTGAAGTTATTGCTGTTACTAGGACGTCACGTTTGCTGAGGATACCATCAAACCGGGGATGATGAAACTCATAGGGGACCATCTACACCCCAATCCAAACAATCCCTGAAAATATCATCAACTTAGGATGGAAATTGTTGAAGATATTGCTGTTACTAGGACGTCACGTTTGCAGAGGATACAATCAATCCGGGGATGATGAAACTCATAGGGGACCATCTACACCCCAATCCAAACTATCCCTGAAAATATCATCAACTTCGGATGGACATTGTAGAATTTATGGCCATTGTAAGGATTTACCGTTTGCGGACTCACTCCACCAAAACCACGAATCTGCGTTTTTTAGGACATTTTGAGGATATCTAGGTTGTTCATGATGATTTGATGGAGTGAAATCTATTTATACTTATTCTGTCATGTTGTAAGGTAAGGAAAACAGTGCAACAACCGAAGTATTGATAATCCGTAACGATAATAAGTTACGGAGTAAGTTTGGAAGCCTCTACTGAAAAACAATAAATTTTCAGTTTCGCGGTTTTGGCAGAGGATAGTTTTTAAGTTTCGTAGTTTTGGCAGAGGAGCGACGATATTTGCATTAATTTTAAACGTAGTACAAAAAGCTTTAAATAAGGCTGATTCAATCCCCTTCGCCTGGTATGCTAGTGAGCACAGCAGTCAGCACCGTTCATTACACTCGGTCTGACAAGGTACATTATCTACACTTACATACAAAAAATCCAAACATTTCCTCGCACTTACCCTCAAAGCTTCCGTTGTGTCAGCAAAGAGGTCCGAAACGTGCTCAGTCCGAGCTCTCTGATTCTCAAGATGCCTGACCGCATCGGAAATCGCTCTGAAATTTGTAAAAAGGTGGTCAATTGTAGCGAATTTTACTCGAACTACACATCAATCAAGGAAAACTATAACAAGTACTGACTCAGTATTGTGAAATACTCGATGATCCAATTCAACCGTTGAACTAAAATCGACTTCAAGGTCGCTGGAAATGTAAGTTGTTAGTAAGGAACTCATATCAATTTATTGCGTTACATGGCAAAAGCGGATATCACATGCAAATTAATAGCAGATTTTCAAAACTCCGAAGGTAGGTAATGAAGGAGTTACCTAGCTAGTCACTGATAGTGTAGTCAAGGACAAGAACAGATTGTAAGAACTATCGAAGCATCTTCTTACAACGCGAATAAAATTAAAGGATGTTCATGAAAACGAAACTTGTTCCTTCATTTTGGTCATAGAGTTAGCTCGACGCAACAGAGAAAATTACAGGACCATGCTTGAATGGAAAACGGGGAAAAATACATGACCTACGAGGCAACGAACAAAGCAAAACGTACTCACCTGTACAGTTTGAGAGGAAGGTCAGCTGAGTCGCTTCTCTCGGGTAGGGAGCTTTGTGATTTCTTCATTTTTCGTCAAGGCTTCATCATAGAAATCAGTTAAATCACTAAATCAACCATCAATCGGCCGGAATAACGCTGAAATTCGTCGTTTTCAGGGACTCCAAAGTCGCCATATTTGCAGTAAAAACCATCTTTCATTCAAGTAAAGTCGAACACCCAAGGGCGCCGCGGCTGCGTAGAACGTAGTCAACGCGAACTTTTCTTCCAACACTTGGTCATTTGATACCCAAAACGTGAAACTAGCAATTTTCTATGAATATTAGTCATTCCGTGTGTCCGTGTAATATAAGAACGAAAAATAATGGGTCACTTTTCCAAAACAATACTCCAAACGAAGAACGAGAACGACAACGACTCAAGAAAATCAGCTGGTCAAGCCCACTTTCAAGGCTGGCACTATTCTTCCATGCTACGTAACTACAGAAGTTACCAACAGAGTGCACTAAAAATAGCGGGAAATTAAATCAAAAGAATTTCCTGTTATTTATTAGAATTTTTGTACACCAAATAACTTGATTTTTTGAAAGTTTACTGGTTATCGGAATGTTTCTCACCGATATCTTCACGTAGAGGAGACAAAAGAAATCATCACCAAGAAGTCATCACCTGTGTGGTCGTGGTGTGAGATCCTTCCGTCATGGATACTTTACACAGTCCAACGGCTGGAAAAAGTTACCACGCGGGAAACAGGAACTAATCCACCTGAATCGCACGGTGCAATTTGATTCAATTTTGGTTTATTATTTTCAATATTAAACCTTTGGAATCGACCAAGAAAAGGGTTGAAATTTTGAAAAAGCCGTAGCTCAAAATTTTTTTATTTAAAGATGATTTTTTTCCATCAATTTAAGATAGTATTGAATTTTTAGAATCGAATGAAACCACCCGGAGCTCTATAGGACCAAGCGTTCTCTCACTATGAGAACTTGAGGGTTGGTCTTACGATAAATCAAAAACACGAGCGTGAATATCAAAGGACTAATCTCAGTTCAAATTTTGAGTTGACCAAAATGCGATTGCTGTAGATATGTAGTATCTATGGTTGGTGACAATGGCAAAGCCGAGTTCTTTGCAGACGAGTGATCTGTATAGAAAAGTAATAAACCTTTGTGTAATAATAAGCAGCGTTTTCCTCCCCTTCTCTATCCTTTTACACTAGCGCCCCGCGGATTTCAAACTTCATTTCGTTCCTGTGATCGACCGCAAGAACTAATCAAAATTCCAACCGTCTGAGCTCATTTCCAGGATATTACAGTAGGTACCAAAAATGCAAAATTTTAAATCACGCATTGTTTTTTGTATAATGACTCAATTTTTTTTTTTTTTTTTTAACTACCTTTTTATTATTTATTATAACTCATTATATGCTAAATGATAGTCACTTTAATAATAATATTGATTAATGAATGGTACCTAACATAAATCTTAATAAACGATATAATTTTGAGACTTGATGAACATATGTAAGTATTTACAACCATAAACAACGACAAAACAATGTAATAGGAATTACAAAATACTTGTTTTTTTTACCACAAAATTTGTGTTGTGACAAACAGTTTATAAATATAATTAGGATTTCTGAAAAAGGTAACAATTACGTTACAACGTATCTGAATAGAAGCCTTCTTCAGCAATAATTTAAAAAAACTAAAACTTACACAGCAATAATATACTGTAATAGTATTTAATTATTACAATAAGTACCTACCCTCCTCGAAGATAAGTTATCACCTTTCGCCAACCAATAATTTATTGTAGGTGGGTACCCGATAACTTCACTAAATTTTAGCGAATTTTCAAGGAAAATGAAGCTATTGCAATGGCCTCAAAATTTTTAGAAGGAATCGACTTTTTCGAAAAATTTCCACACTGAAATCCGTTTTGGAACATTCTGAAACGATCCCTGAAGTTTTTCCAAAAACTCATATGTATATATATATGTGTCATTCCGGACGATAACTTGAGTAGGTAATTGTTTAGAAATTTTTTTTTAGTTTTTGCCAAAATGTTCGTAACAACAAACCATAGGTCAAGCTCGTTAACCAGCAATTTTGGACAATCCAAAGTGGTCCAAAATTAAAAAAAATGGGTTTTCCCGTTTTCTGTGGTTATTACATTCAAAATCATGGTGATATGGTAAAAAAAACACCATTGGTCCACACCTTCAACTGAATGATTTCTTTGAAAATTCGCTCATTAATTCATGCTGCATGAATGGACTTTTTAATTTGAATCTACCTAATTTATTCAATGATTTAAATTATTTTAAACATCAACATAACAATTTTTAGGAGGTAGGAAAACAATTATGGAGAAAACGGGATTGAAATGGGCTCTTCGGAATACTGTTTATTGTCACAAGAAAAAAATAGCCCAATGACTGGTTCAGGTCAAGTAACTTCTAAATTAAGAAGGTTAAGTTGAATCGCACACCTAAATTATCATTTTTTTCACATTGTTTGATTGTTTCGTTGTTCTTCGAACGCATGAGGTTGAACAGGTTTTTATTCTTCTCATCGCGTCTTTGATTTCTTGGTGGAATGAAAGTTCAAAAATCGCGTTTGAGGTTCAATTTTCCTTTTCAAATCATTATCCTGCGGGTTGCATTTAGTGTTCGGCCCGTCAACATCACGGACAGCAGCCATTGCAGGAAGTACTGAAGTCAGAAGTTTCTTTGCGGCTATAATTTCTTCGACGCTCATTGAGTTCTCAACTTGTTGAGCTACCATTTTCGTCAAATCTAGAGTCTCTTGTTTTAACCTTAGCAGTAGGTTGTTTTGGTCCTTTTTCTTACCGCTGCATACCTGGAACGTAGAAACAGGAAATATAAGCAGAGGTGTAGACAAACAAAACAAGGATAAACAAGAGGGAATGGTGGCAGCCATATGTCCATATGGGCGAGTAGAAACTCTAAATCCTCACCTCAGAAATTTTGTTGGTGACATGCTGATCTGCAGTGAGGAAAAGATGCTGAAGCTCTACATCATGTCCCCAGTGTTTCTCAAAGTAGGTAACAGCGCACTTGCCATCTTTTTCAATATTCAGCTTCAAGTAAGATGGACAGTAACCATCAATCTTCCTGGAACCTGAGCTTTTCAAATGCCGGATTCCTGTTCCTGTAGGTTTGTAGAAACCACTTCGATGACACTCAAACTTCATAATTTTTGACGCTTTGTTATTCGCTGTCCGCGCGGTTCGGTAAAAAGCGCCGGTTTTCCCTTCAATTTCCTTTTTCCAAGCACGAAACTCATCGAGGGACTCAAAGTTTTTGGAACAAATACTGTCAACCACATCGTGAACTGTTTTTAAGTGCCTGATAAAATCGTACCTGTCTTTAAAACAGCTACATGAACATGCCAAGCACAATAAGGAATGTGGCGCGGTTTCGGCGGAGGAAGTAGCGGCAGTTTGTGAGCTGTGATCGGCCTTTAGATGTCTACTCAAACTCTGTCGATGTTTGTAAATAACACCACAAAATTCACACTTCATCTTCAAACATTTTGAAATATACGAGTGTGTGTTAAAAACAGTGGGAGTTGAAATATACGACTAGAGAACGACGAATGACAGGCCATGAGTGACAGTGTGATAAGATAACAAACTTGATAATGTGTTATCAAACTTGATAATGGCCGACCCGTCACTCCGAGGAGAACCGACGGGGGGCGGAAATGGCCGACAGCTATTTGTTTCTTCAATAATTGCATTTTCATTTATTATTTTCTAATTCCCACCCCATTTTGATGTTATAGGATTCTTCAGGGGGTTTGTTGTTTTGGTTCAGGGGGATTTGAGGATTTAAAAAAAAATTTCACACAGGGGTTTCTGGTGCTATTGGCAACACTGGGCAGTCGTGATTCGGAAGTTGTGAAAACATCTCTAGTTTCTTGACCTTGTGTTTGTGATTGTGTGCTGCCTGTTGCTGTAATTTTGAGATTTTGACTAACTAGAGATTCACTTTGTCATTATCGACCTTGTTACTGGATTATTTATCAATTTCGTACTTCAGTTACCAGCCAATTACCTAGTAATATTAATTATTGAAGTGTCATAACGAGCTGAATCACGAAAAATTCAATTTATTCAGTCACTCCAATGTTCCACTGATTCGCCAATTCGTCCTTCGGCTGATCCCCGGTGAACTTCTTGTCATTCTAGACAACATTATTATTTGTAGATGTCTGCTCAAAATATTACTCTTCTAAGAAGATTGACTGTTCTTCGTCGAGTGCTGAACAAGCGAAGTTGTAGAGACCTACGGATATCTTATTGCACAGTATCGAAAAATGGTGAGTAGGTAGATCAGTGATCACTCTCATTTATTTAAAAAATTGAAATTATTTTAATCCTTTTGTCTCAAACCTATCTTTTCTGGAATGAAAATACGGAAGCTCTATTGATCAGAGGCAAATTAATAGTAAGTACACCTTGTGCCTCCACTTAGGTTCGACTTTATTGAGCTAATTGAGAGTCTGAAATGATGGAAAGAGGTTTTATGAAAGCTAGAAACGTTTTTTATTTATTCAAAAGTGTTGTTCCGCCCTCTTGCGAAATACCATCTATCAATGGCTTGCTGGAACGCTGAAAAAATTCCACCAATAAACAATACCTGTTGCTGTATTTTTGTTGCGGTATTAATAATTGTGGGAACCACTATCAAGAAAGTGTAGAATTCTGTCAATAAATCTCAAACAAGAGCAGCACACCAAGATGGGAATTCCCCTTAACCGAAGTCAGAACCCTCGCCCGGTCATTCCCTTTGTTGGGAAGGACAGGGAGAAGGAGTAGCCCCTATTAACCCTTATTTTCCCACTTTTCAGGAAATCCTTGTTTAAATTAATTTTGTTCGTAATTCGAAGCATTTCGGTCATCAATGACACAAAAAACATTTGGAAAAATTTTATGAGCAACAGGTTGCTCATAATGAACGAAATAAGAAAGGTATCTTACCGGATCCTCCAGGAAGGGGGGGTCCTACATTGGATTCCTGAAAGATACTTCAGGAATAGGGTGTGCAATACATAAGCATTGAAAAACAAAGATTTCGTCAAAAATATTCTATTACTTTATCATTACAAGCAATTCCTTTCCAAAATCGTCTCAACTACAACCTAAGTGAATAATAGTTACTAGGAAACTAATTTTCTGGAACTTGGATATCGATTCTCACACCAACTGGTAACCATAGCAAGTGAGTAAGTACCTCAGTCTTCAATCAATTTTCATTCAAATTCGAAATACAACTCAAACTCAAATACAATCCGGTGTGATCATATTTTATAGAGTAAAGTACTGAAGGCACTAATTTCTCTCGAGCATCCATTCAGTTCACTATAGAAATCGAATACAATGACTGAAAATACTGTAATAATTGGGAAATTATTTTGAATCTCATCCCATTTTAGAGTAAGTACTGAAGCACCAATTTCTTTGAAGTATCCAAAAAGTTCCCAATAAATAACAAACGAATGCCTAATAGAAAATACTAGGTAAGACTTGCTTTAATTTTCAAAAAAATCGCTAAAAATGAGGGAATTATTCAAATTTTTTCAAGTACCTATCTATAGATCAATAAAAAACAATTTCTTACATGGTGGGTTTCTTTGAATAAAATGAAAAAAAAACTTTAGGAATTATAAACGAGGGAACCGTCATGAGAACTCAAGACGTTTCAATCTCCTGTTGCAAATATATCAGTCGTCGCTGTAGTTCAGTGTTTTTTTTTTTTTTTTTTTCAAATCACAAACACACCTGCTTCCTATATCACTACAGGTGTACACCACAGGTAAGATCACGTTCATAAAAGTATAAACGTGGTTCAGTGTGTTATTGCACGAAGCAATTCCTGTTTGGTTTGAGGCTAAGTCCTGAGTGAAGATACGGGCATTTGTCTTTAGCATTGGTGGCTAGAAAGTGGTCGATTTTATCATAGCTCGCCAGGTAGAATTTTGTTCTTCTGGTGGTTTTGGAGTTTCGGGGCCTCGATTTTTGCAGCAATCCATCAGCCTCTAGTTTGAATTTCTTGAGCCCCATTTTTCTTGTGGGTTGCCTGTACAATTTTCATCTTCCTCCTCTTCCAGTAACTCCTCTTCTTGTTGTTCAAATCCTTCGAGGATTTAGTTGACTCCCTCAATTATCTCGTACTATCTAACTTTGCCTGGAAAAGGAATAAAATATATGGTTTTAGTGGACAATTTGGTCCATTTTCGCTCAAGATTCACAGGTATGAGGATTGTCATTACGATTTGATTGACAATCATTTCAAAAACACCAGTTTTGTGTGAAGAATGTGGTCAATCGACCTTAGTTATTTCGATTGTCATGACACCCCCACTCCTGAAGTATCTTGTTGGAATAAAGACATGTGAGAACCCCTCTCCTGAAGTATCTTGTAAGAAACCATTGGACCCCTCCTTCCTGGAGGATCTTACAAGATACCTCAGAAAAACCGAACTTACACCGGTTTAGCCCTCGAACTAAGACAAAACTGTCTTGAGTACTTTCTACGTATGATTCAAGAAGAAATATATCACAAAAATTTATACGATACGAGTTACGTTGCCAAGAAGCTTACCTTTCTCGATGGTGCGTCCATGCTCGGGGCGGGATTGTTGTAATCTCAATATTATCACTTTTATCGATGTTCAAGCGATCGAACCTTTTGCAATCGATTCTTGAGATGTCAAGGTAGCCAACATAATCACACTCGTGTTAGAACTTAATTTTTACAGTGTTGGAGAACACTCCAAAGATTTTCTTCCTGTAGGATACTTCAGGACAATAAGGGTTAAAAAGCCGAAGGCTCAAGTCTGAGGCACCTAGTCTTGTGGAAGCTCTTGCTAGACTTTTAACTTTCAGACAAGATCCGTTCATTTACCAAAAAAAAACCCCTCTCCTAAATTTTGCTCAAATTCTCTTGCTGTTCAAATTGGTCAGTTATGACGTGGGCAGATACTACCTAGTATCTGGGAACGATCTCTGTATCATTGTAACTTAACCATCTACAACTTAGTGATCTGTGTGGTGCGGATAGGCTATCCTGGAACGACAGTTCACTACTTCGTAATTCACTATTCTTTTATCCTTCCTCCTGTTTGTCAAGGCGGGAAGATACTACAATTCGGGAACACTTGAAAAAAGGTCCTCCTCTTCGAGTCTGGTGGTGCTAGGATCTGCTCCTAGGGAAGGCAGACTTTCCTTTTCACACCTACCTTGGCCAAATTCAACAAAATTTTACAATTTAGACGCTAAAGTTAGTACATTCAACATAGAAGGAAAAACCGATATTTTCTGAGACATTCTAATATCCCAGAAATAGGTTCTTACAGTGATGAAAATGTTTTTATTACACAGGCCAAAATTATGATTTGGTAGATACATGATAAAGATTCTGCAACAAATTCAACAATTTTAGAGTATAGTTTATTTTTGTTTATGGAAACATAGGCTCGTGTAATTCCCATAGTATGCGTAGAGGTATAAATAGAGAGTTTTGGCAACCACTAACGGGCCTGTGGAACCTGTTCACAAAGCTCGGAGTTCGCGGGTGACGATGAATTTGCCTCCTGACAACAGCGGGCGATGATGAAAGGGTGCCCCCAGACAGTCACCCGTTTCTAGAGGCCCACCGTCACGAGCGCCTCCCTTCCCCCCCTGTCCAAAGTTAACAGGCTTCCTCCTTCAACTGGGTAGCATCCTCTGTTGCTCGCGCTAGTCTCCTCCTAACGGGGCCCGTGAGATTTTGGCACCAAAAACTCTCTAATATATGTAACCAACGGCCGTTAGCTGGTTTAATGAACCAGTTCCCGTGAGTTCACCGAAGTTAAGACCAGTCAGGCTGGGATTGATGGATTGATGTCCACTCGAGGGTGGTATCACAGGTCTTCATAATTTTTTGGGTTGGGCTATTGTGCCCTGCTCCACTCAAGCGGTTGCGGTAATAAGTAGCCATTACCAAAATCATCAGAACCATTGATCTTCCTTTTGGAAGACAGCTGATGACGTCCATCGAAATCGAAACTCAGGTCATGAAACAGAAAGACGGGTGGTAAATAAACTGAATCGTTAGTGTGGTTGAGTGTGACTCCAAGTTTGAAATGGGCTGCCAGGAATGATGGTTAGCATCTCATGTTGCTCGTCCTAGGAGAAGCTCAAGGGTGACATGAAGTTGACAGTGCCTGTGGCATGCTAAAAGTCTCTATTGGTTCACCCCTGATTCTACCTCATCCAGTCCAGCTTCACTACTGCACCTGACCACTCAATACTAGTTCCATGGCATTACCAATGTAGGAGGACTACTGATCCTATCGTCGTTCTGGAAACTCTAAATTTTAAAAAATAAACTCCAATCAAAAATGAAGGGAGCACGCCACAAATTTAAAAAAAAAATAAAAAAATCAAATTCAATCCTTATAACAACCAAGGCTACTGCCACATCCACCCAGGGGTAAGGGTCAGTTACCTTCACTCCTAAAAATTCATGGGTTCTGATTTCATTAATGAATTGTGTGTATTTGAATTTCAGGAGACACTGCAGTGGACATAGATGGTGTGAGGAAAGTGCTGATCTCACCAAAAGTGAAGGAGTTCGTCCCAATTGATTTCTGTGAGTTTTTCTCTCTGTTTTAAAGTTTTAATAATTTAAAAATCATACTTCTACACCATCACACGCTCTCTACGCTCGCACTTATATTTGTCCACCCCATACTGTTCGATAGGTCAAAGCAATGCATAGAAACACATGCAAAA
This sequence comes from Apolygus lucorum, assembly GCA_009739505.2. NCBI lineage: Eukaryota > Metazoa > Arthropoda > Insecta > Hemiptera > Miridae > Apolygus > Apolygus lucorum. The sequence continues at coordinate 39,647,301 of CM019181.2, read as the reverse complement.
CGCAACCCATGAGGCAACTGTGGTAAGTGTGGTTTTCCAATGGCTTTAGTCTTGGTTGAAGATTTGTAAACTCTGCTTTCAACTCTGATTGAACAGGCTCCTCTGTGTAGGTTGGGGCTGATTCAAAGCACTCAAAATTCAGCCTCCCTTATGGATACTTCAGCTTGTTCATCTTCAAATCATTAGATGCTGGATTAGATTCAACTTTTAACCTCCAGAACCAATCTTTTCTGGAAGTTTGGTCATCTGTTGCCTTCAAGCATCTACAATTGACTTTTGGTTTATTATTTTCAATAACGAACCGTTTGAATTGAGCGAGAAAAAATTGTTAACCCCTCAAAATTTGATGTTTTAAGTTTTAAGGGAGTTGTCTACCTTGCTCTGTGAGTTGTAAGAATCAGAAACACGAGTGCGAATCGCACATGCAATCACGCATGTTCGCTGTCGGAAGTGAACCAAATTTCAGCAGATCAAATGCGATCTTTTCTACTTTGTAGCAGTTCCGCGAACTGCTCCGCAGAATAGGCCCGAGGAGGCGTCGCTACTCTCCTAGACTGGGAACGAGCTCGGCATTCAGTCACTTTCCTGCCTTGCTCCTGGTAAGTGATCTCTCCACACATTTTAATATTTTGCGGTTTCCCTTGATACCCAAAATCCATTCTCATTTCATTTCGGACCTCATATACGATTAAAGAGTTAATCGGTATAAACCACACTCCATTTTGTTATTGAACCATACCCAATTCATATCTATATTATAATTATTTAGTTAATAAAATAAAATTATAATGTAGATATGAATTGGATAACCACGCTCTGCTACCATGAAATAGAGTTGGAAATACGAGTATTCTGATGGAATAACCAGCTCGTATTTCTACCCAATGATTCAAAATATTATTTTATTTTATTAACTAAATAATTATAATATAAATATGAATTGGGTATGGTTCTATAACAAAACGGAGTGTGGTTTATATCGATTAACTCTTTAATTGTATATGAGGTCCGAAAAGAAATGAGAATGGATTTTGGGTATCAAGGGAAACCGCAAAATATTAAAATATGTGGAGAGATCACTTACCAGGAGCAAGGCAGGAAAGTGACTGAATGCCGAGCTCGTTCCCAGTGTAGGAGAGTAGGGACGCCTCCTCAGGCCTATTCCGCGGAGCAGTTCGTGGAACTGCTACAACTTTCATTGAAAAGAATTTCATGTCAACCGCTTTACTTTCCTAACTGCAAAGAATCAAATTTGTATTGGAGGCACCCACAACTTTGGGATAACGATGTTTTGCTGGTGGGAACTTTTTGTCAAAATAAACTCTAATTGTTAATTATGCTCGATAATATGGTTAGTAGGCAATACAAATGGAAAAACCATGTTCTTCGCGGACGCTTGATGAATACAGAAAAAATTAACCGTTATGTAATAATTTGCAGTTAAAAATGTTAACGACTTGAAGTTAATAACTGTTTTCTAAATCCCAAACCAGCGGAAAGCCGTAATGTCTGTCCTTGAAGCAGTTTGTATGCTAAGACAACATTTCCTAGAGGGTCTGGGAGTAACCTTAGTACCTTACGTAAGAGGTTGAGTGAAGACCCTTGCGCAAAGTTTGAAGCGATAGCAGAGTGTAATCCCTCGACTCAAGTTGGGAACGTCGCTTCGTATCAACGAGGTCAACTTCGCTGAATGGCCCTCAGAGTGACAAATACGGAAGTCTTGTTGGTGGTCGAAACGACTCAGGGTCCTCTTTGTGAATAAAAAGGGAAACGTTGATTTTCTGTTGTTCGAAATTTGATTTTCCAATCACATTTGAAGTATGGTCGTGAACATGGAACATCCTGATTCATCCTGGATGGGAATGGATCCCACCAGCGCAGAAGAAAAAAATCGAGAAATGGCACATAAAACAAGCTAAGTTTTGGATGTATTGAAACGATCGATTTTGAATGAATTTATAAAGATTGGATAATGAAACAAGCAAGAGGTGTACATTCTACATAAAACTGATAAGCCTGAAGATGCTGGCAAGTTGCCCCAGCGAAACTGTAGCTAGAAAGAGAATTAAACAACAGAAAATCAACGTTTCCCTGTTTATTCACAAAGAGGATCCAGAGTCGTTTCGACCACCAACAAGACTATATCATCCGACTCAACACCCTTCAACAAATACGGAAGTGACAGGCTTGAGCACTTTCTACATGGATTTTGCTCCTATCACGAGGATTTTATTGTCGAAAGAGTTTTGTTATCTGATGATCATAAGTGTGGCAACGAAGCTGATCCTGAAAGTGGTTTCATGCTCAAATTGGAGCGCTCACTTTTTCAGCTCTCGGTAGGATCCATAGTGAGGCCACTTTCCTCGCTGTCAAATTTTAAATTTTTTAAATTCAGTTTTGTAGCTTAAATTATACATATGGTAGTAAACTTTATTTTTCCTGAATGCTGTTTTATTTTATTTAACTTTATTTTTGCTGACTGCTGAATTTTGCAGTGTTGAATACGAATGTGAGCTCAGATTTGACCAAATCTCCGAAACTCCTTGCGTAGATTCAAATAGGAAGCCGCCTTCGCTAAATTCGAGGGTGAATTGAAAAAAAAATCCATAAAAGCAGTTCCAGCTTGAAGATGTATTTTGCTTCTGTGGCTACCAAGGTAGCGGAAGCTTTGTTTTCACTTTTCAAGGTTAAAAAGAAGTTCTCCAAAATCAAAATTTCCACTCGCGATTTACGTTTGAGGCCTTCCTGCACAATTTTGATTCCTTGTCTGTTTGTCATGACATCGTTGTAACGGACAAAACTGTACGAAGTTGTTGTCCGATTTCAATGAAATTTTCAGGGATTGTGCGGGTTGGTTTAGAATATGAAAATCGTCATCCCGGGACTGTTAGTAGCTGCTGCGCATGCTCAAACGTGAATTCCTTGTAACAACCATAACTTCTCTTCATTCCATCTGATTTCGATGAAATTTTCAGGGATTTGCAGATTAGGGCTTAAATGGTCTCCTATGAAAATCGTTGCCCGAAACTCATAGTAGTCAGTGAGCATGCGCAATTGTAAATTACTTGTCACAGCCATAAGTTCCACAGTTTCCATCCGGTTTCGAAGAAATATCCGGATTGTGCGGGTTGACGTGTAGATGGTCCCCTAAGAGGGTAGTGCAAGGTACTACATACTGTGGTTGATGTTTAGAGATTAGCTCTTATGTAGATCATCTATATAATCGGGTTATGGGTACGAGGAAGCTATGTGCCTCAACCATTTGGCAGATGTTTTTGTCCAACTGCCAATTTTCTCTCACCAATTTTGTAGCTTTTACTTCGGCTTTTGATTTTTGTCATCACGCCATGGATTCTTTTCAGTATAGCTGGTAGGGTTCCCACATTTTCCTTTGGGGATCCAACATCATGAGTAATGGATTGTATCGTTATTTCATTACAGTGCCCATCGAATGCGACCAGGAGACTCTGCATCAGTTGAAATGGATGCTTCAAAAAGACCTTTTGGCTCAGGATATGTTCCTCATGGGTCGTCCAGGTCCCTTGAAAAGACGGCTCGCCATGCAGTTCTTGGAGTTAACTCAGCGGGAGATGGAATTTGTCTCCCTGTCGAGAGACACGACTGAAGCGGATTTGAAGCAAAGGCGAGAGATGGTGTCGTCAACTGCTAAATATATCGATCAGGTATCTATTTTTGTGCTGTACAAATTACATTCGAACGGTTATTTACCAATATATTTAGATAAAACCTTTTACGAAGCTATGATAACTTTTTTTTCTGGGTATTTGTTGAGCGATCAATCCTGTCAATCCATGTAGGTAGGCGACACTAGCGCCTCTATCACATATGTTACTAATTTCTGTTGTTCCCGCTTTCAAGTCAATTGTGTGTGCTTTCATTAAAAGGTCAAATTTATCTCGGTGTAAAATTCAGTTCTCCCAAGAATCCCGTGATTATCACAATAATCCGTTTCCGTCCATTTTTTGTCTGATATAAAAAGAGCTGTAAAATCACAGAACTGAGTGGTTGAAAAGGAAACGGTTCAGTCTTGAATTGATATTGGCCCGCCTTATACCGATTTATATGCCGGTATCCGTAAAGATGTGAATACACGATGGCAAAAAGTGTACGATAACGCCATAGTGGGTGTCAAATACCGTGAACTGAACCCGAGAATGGGGTGTGCCCATGGGTCGGAAAAACTGTTTATTGTTATTTTTAATCTTAACTAGACCTCATTCTGAGAATTTTGACACCAACTGCGACCTTCTAGCTTTTAGCTTCTTTTCTAGCTTCTATGATTTTTCAAAGTTTCGAATGTTTATGACGTCACAGTGGGCTTGGAGGTCCCGCCCAGGTGGGAGGGGCGCGTGACGTTATAAACATTCGAAACTTTGAAATGCATAGAAAAAGATCTACTCATCCAAAAAGAGAACGGCTGGTGTCAAAATTCTCAGAATAAGGTATTCTATAAGGTAATACTTTTGATTAAAAATTAAAAAAAACCAGGCGGCACCCCCCAATGTGGTTGAACCTTGTTCGCTCATTTCAATTTCAGTAGACTCGATTTTAGAGCACGTCTACGCTCGAACCACGGATTGTGTGGTGCTTACTTGCACCGTATCGGTTGCTTCCGTGAGCCAACGTGCGGGCGATTTTCCCATAGAGGACGATACTCTGGAACACAATATTCTCTGCCCAGTAAAAACTCGAGCTCGGAAGCAAATGTTGAACATAGCGTTTGAGCAAGTGATTAGCCCTACGAACTTCCTCCAGTTGTTTTTGTCAAACGACTGTTTGTCACATGACATGGTCAAACAACATTTTGTCAATACGACGTTTAGTCAAGACTGTTTGTCAAAAGACTTTCGTCAAACGACTGTTTGTCATACGACGTTGGTCAAACGACATCTTTGTCAATGCGACGTTAAGTCAAAAGACTGTTTGTCAAAAGACTTTCGTCAACCTTTAAACTCAGCTTTGTCCTAAACTAGCACTTAGGGCCGTTTTCACCAACATTTTGATCGGAGTTCGAGGGCCGATTCAACTACTGAACCGAGAAAATGGATTTCACCAGAGGCGATCAACGCCTTCCTCGGTTCATCCGGCGTTTGGCGCTGATTGCTCAATTTTGGCTGGTTAATCGGTTTGATCTTCGTTTAAAGCGATGGACGTGGACGCCATTGTTATTTTTACTATTCTGTCGAGCTGTAGTTTTTTCTTCCGCGTTTTGCTGGAGTTTTTATCATGTCACGAGCTCTGGTGCGCGTAAATACCTTCTTGTAGGTATCATACGGGAGTGAGAAAGGCTAACGAAATTGTGAACCATTTCATTATTCGTGATCCCAAACAAACCCATCGCAGGACGTCGTTTTTTCAGCCTACAAGTTTCTTTACCATCTCAGTTTCCCAGTTGCTGTGTGCATTTTACGTACCTACCTACCTATTGTGAGTAGTTGGTTTTACTGATGTTAATCATTATGAAAATAAAATTGTTACAAACCTATATCATTTCTGGTGAATACATATTTTTTCACAAGATCCCCCCTTCATATTTCTCTTTAGGTGTTTACTAAAGACTGCTTACCTAGGTACGTCGTTTATATTCTTGTATTTTTGTTTGATTGAATCATTATTATTATTTGATTACGCATTATCTCAAATAGTTATGCTGAAAATTCTTTTCTTATTACTTACCTACGAATTTATTTTTGTTACCATAATCAGCATTGGTAGGAGAAATAAGAACCGAGTTGTTGCAGCATGATTGACTTGGAGAAATGTGTAGGCAGATGAACAAATCAATTCATGCGTATCACGTTTTATTGAATACAATTATTATCATTTTAGTTCATTCATTCTTATAAAATGCGTACATAAAATTTTACACAAGTACCGATCGTAGTAGTATTTCATGAATGCTGAAGTGATAATAGGTTTTCATGACATGAAGAATGAAATTCACCTTATTTGTACAGAGAAGACGTCATTGACACACAGTTCGTAGCCTGTTATCCGGAATCTGAAACAAAAATTTGCATCCGCACATTATTAGGCAGTTAGCTATGTCTACTAGCTCAGAGTAGTTGAAAGTACCGGTGAGTAGATACCTATATGGTATCGGAGTCATGCAGTAAGGCACATTTGTAGAAAAACCCGGAGAGCCTGGAAGAGGGAATCACCAGATAAAGGTAGGTAAAGGTACTCACGTTGATGAAGTAGGTAGACGTCCAATCGAAAATCTGAACTCCAACAATCATAATGAACTTATGAACAACACAAATTATAGCGCTGAAAGAGGATAGTTGACGGATTTATGAAATATCACGGATTGAATGAAGTCAAAACTAACGAAAAAGTAATTTTGCGGGAAAACTGTCACAAAACAATTTCGTTATCTCCCGTATCACCAATTCACTGCCTTCCAGATCAGAGTTTTACGACTGATTTTCGATGCTTCGATGGCGAAGAAGAAGTTTACCAGAGATCAACGAAAACGCCATTCCTGAGAACTCGTTCAACTTGGTGAAACCGAAACAAATTTTGACTGGAGATCAATCTCAGTTTACTTTAAACGCAGTTTTCGTCGAACGGAGTTAATGGATTGTTGGTGAAAACGGCCCTTAGCCTGAAAAGGCTAGTTTGTGCACGCTTAGCTGAAGAGATCCGAAAGATCGAAACGAAGAACCAAACAAACCGATCACCACTGAAAGTGGGAATTTGAAACGTTTTGACTGTACCCAAGCAGCGCATTGACAAAAATGTCTTCTAAAACTCTTCGGAAACAAGCTTTTTAGCTTAAAACAAGCAGTTTGCTTAAATCCAAGTCGTTCCAACGCTTCTTCGCGTTGCTGATGAGTCACCGTATGACGAAAAGATTGACCAAAGTCCCATCTACACTGAAACAAAACTGGCTGCCCCTTCTGCATCAAGAATGCTTGGGTACAGTCAAAACGTCTGTAACAAAATCTGAAACAAAAATTTGCATCCGCACATTATTAGGCAGTTAGCTATGTCTACTAGCTCAGAGTAGTTGAAAGTACCGGTGAGTAGATACCTATATGGTATCGGAGTCATGCAGTAAGGCACATTTGTAGAAAAACCCGGAGAGCCTGGAAGAGGGAATCACCAGATAAAGGTAGGTAAAGGTACTCACGTTGATGAAGTAGGTAGACGTCCAATCGAAAATCTGAACTCCAACAATCATAATGAACTTATGAACAACACAAATTATAGCGCTGAAAGAGGATAGTTGACGGATTTATGAAATATCACGGATTGAATGAAGTCAAAACTAACGAAAAAGTAATTTTGCGGGAAAACTGTCACAAAACAATTTCGTTATCTCCCGTATCACCAATTCACTGCCTTCCAGATCAGAGTTTTACGACTGATTTTCGATGCTTCGATGGCGAAGAAGAAGTTTACCAGAGATCAACGAAAACGCCATTCCTGAGAACTCGTTCAACTTGGTGAAACCGAAACAAATTTTGACTGGAGATCAATCTCAGTTTACTTTAAACGCAGTTTTCGTCGAACGGAGTTAATGGATTGTTGGTGAAAACGGCCCTTAGCCTGAAAAGGCTAGTTTGTGCACGCTTAGCTGAAGAGATCCGAAAGATCGAAACGAAGAACCAAACAAACCGATCACCACTGAAAGTGGGAATTTGAAACGTTTTGACTGTACCCAAGCAGCGCATTGACAAAAATGTCTTCTAAAACTCTTCGGAAACAAGCTTTTTAGCTTAAAACAAGCAGTTTGCTTAAATCCAAGTCGTTCCAACGCTTCTTCGCGTTGCTGATGAGTCACCGTATGACGAAAAGATTGACCAAAGTCCCATCTACACTGAAACAAAACTGGCTGCCCCTTCTGCATCAAGAATGCTTGGGTACAGTCAAAACGTTTCAAATTCCCACTTTCAGTGGTGATCGTTTTGTTTGGTTCTTCGTTTCGATCTTTCGGATCTCTTCAGCTAAGCGTGTGCAAACTAGCCTTTTCAGGCTAAGTGCTAGTTCAGGACAAAGTTGAGTTTAAAGGTTGACGAAAGTCTTTTGACAAACAGTCTTTTGATTAAACGTCGCATTGACAAAGATGTCGTTTGACCAACGTTTTATTACAAACAGTCGTTTGACGAAAGTCTTTTGACAAACAGTCCTGACTAAACGTCGTATTGATAAAATATCGTTTGACCATGTCATGTGACAAACAGTCGTTTGACGAACAGTTGTTTGACATAAATGTCTTCTAAAACTCTTCGGAAACAAGCTTTTTAGCTTAAAACAAGCAGTTCCCCCAGTTGGTTCACTCCTGCAGCGTTTTAACATACTAAGCTATCTGTTCATTTATTCAAGAAGAAGGTGTTAAGATTTAATTTCAACTTATTGGAATTATTTTGATTTTGTAATTTTATTTTAAAAAATTCATAATTATGTTCAGTAATAAATAAAAATTTGCATGGCTATGGTCAATGACTAATGCCAATTGAAGGGGGAAAAAGTCATCATGGTGTTGATACCACAAAAAACACTGATTGGTGGGAGGTGTCCATAGGTCTGTTTGGTGAGGCAGTCCTGAATGGTTCGGAGCGGGTTGGAGGAGCCCGGAGGAGTCCATTCGCCTCTAACCCCTCCTCTTTTCAGTTCTGGTTTCGTTTCGAACTGGTTCCGGACTGCCTCTCTGAACAGACCCCGTGTTTCGTTTGCTTCGAGGCATGACTAGCATGTTGGGGATTACTTGGGGCGTTTACGAATTGGTTGCGTATGAAAGGTAAATTCTCAATTCTCTACTTGTTGGTAGAAAGCTGTTTCTCGACTTCATGAATCGAAGCAGCGTGAGTAGGAAAATTAGTCAGAAGCTGAAGTCCAGTTTTTTGTCAATGAATCTGAGGAACTCATATTCTAAAAATCGTCGCTGACTATCAAATCTCACTATCTCGCTGCATTAAACTTAGTCTCTAACTTGGAATAATAATTCATTGTTTCTTCATTTTCTTGAAGAAGCTAAATGGGATTCACCAGTCTTTTCTCACATTGGGATTCACCTCATGCATTAGCATTGTTGTTAAACAAGTAGGATAATATCTACAGTAAAATAAGTAAATTTTGTTTGTTCGTGGTCAATTTCTTTCAATTTTCATTCTCATAAATGGGCTTTGGAACTTTCAGGACACAAACATCAAATATTCATTGATGATATTATTTTTTTATTTAGGTAAGCAGGTGTTTCTCAAGTCATTGATACATTCTGATACTGAACAAAAGATACATATTTATGTTATTGACTGATATATTGATAATCAAATTATACAATGTTGTAATACTAAATTAGGCAGTCAGTCGAAGTACGAGGAATAACTGTTTCAAAATTGGTGAGATCACCACATGGGTCCTTGATACATTTGGGCACCTGCGGCTCCTCTCATTCCATTGGCTCCGTAGCCACCAGCACCTCCCTTTTGCATCATAGCTTGTCCATTCCTGTACGCCATGTCCCTGTCCTTGTAGTATCCGTTGTGGTTCAAAGCGTCGTAGCTCATGTCGTGAGCTCCTGCTGACTTGATGCCCCCTCGAGCAGCTGCTCCTTCGGCGACTTTCTCAGCATACAAACCTTCTCCATGTCCATGACCGTGCGCGTTGTAGGCCTTGTCATCGAAAGCCGAGTCGTATGCTTGTCCAAACTTCTCAGCAGCAACATCATGATCTTCATCGACGTATTTGGTGTCTTTACCTGAACAGAAAACAGTCTAGTTAGTCATCATATCTTCAATCAAAAACCATTGGGAGCCGCATTTTGGGGGATTCGTGTTGCCAACAAGTATTTTACCTGCATGTAGAGGCATCATATGGCTGCAGGAGTTGCAAATTGCCACATTTACTCCTGAAGCTATATCCTTCATGGAGTAGACCAGAAATTCTCAGGCTTGAAGTTCAATAAGGTTAGGGCAATTTTTCAAAGAGCTGCCTTGAAAATTTTGTGGAGCAATGGCCTTCAACTACTCGGTACATTCGTTCGGATGTAATTTTGCACTTGTACTTATAGCGGTCTGATAGGTGACCTACCCATCTGAGCTACGAAAAACATGATTTGTGTTCTCACCTGATTCAACGTTATGGTAGGTCTTGTGGAAACCAGAAGTGCGATGTCCTTTGCGGTGTCCGGCACTGCCGAAGCCATCATAGCCATCTTCGCCAGAAGATCCATATTGTTTGGCAGCTCCAGCCAATCCCTTTCCCTCCTGGTTGTACTTGGCTCCTAGAGCGTCGCTGTAGTATCCCTGATTGCCTTCGTTTCCTTTGACGACCATGTGGCCACCAGCGATCCCTTGAGCTCCCTTGTTGACCAGGACGTTGTTGTCTCTCAGTACTTCTCTGGCCACTCCGTCATGCTCGTAGTTCTTGTATCCCTGGCCGCCGCCGTAGAAATTAGCCCCATCAACGACCTGTTGCCCGTACACAACTGGTTTCGCAATGTATCTGCCGACAAAATTTGGTTTTAGCGAATTTTTGAAGAAACGAAATAGGAATTGAGTTCTTTTGGATATGTTTTCAAGGAATTTCTTTGAAAATTGATTCCGTAAAATCTGGACTATTGTGCAAAAGTGATGTATACCTTATGGGTGAGAGAAATTTAATACCTATAAAAAGGCTGTTAAACGGGTGTGTCACACAGCTTCTTCGTTTCCCTACATGATTTCATGGATCATCCGATCAAGATACATCTAGCTTCAACGAAATTAATAGTAAAAAACTAAAACTACATCTAAACCTACAAATCTTTTTGGAGTTGGAAAAAATTGTGGGAGTTTCGAAAACTCACTACATTAACCCTTAATGTCCTGAGGTATCTTTTCGGAAGTCGGATTTTTTAAGCATTCTGCAACACTGTTCAACCACTTTTGAGCCAAAAACCGATATTCTGTTGGCTACCTTAATCTAATATTGTGTTGAAATAACCGGGAAAAACATCAGCGCTGAGATAATATTGTGTTAAAATCATGACCACCCCTGCCATGAACTGAGGCAGTGTAAAGGTCAGTTTCATGGAATTTCAGATACCTCATTGACATTTTATGTCTTTACTTAGGCACATAAACGGAAAAACGTCCCGAAAAAGCGTCAGAAAATTGGTCACAAAATCAGTCACAAAAAAGCGTTACAGTTGAGAAAATAAAAGTTGTGGCTGGAAGTATCCACGAATAAAAAAAAATTTAGTTGTCAATGGTGTCTTTTTGGAGAGGTACTTGAGGAGCAGAGGTGGAGAGAAACTCCAAAATGGAGAGGTCTTATTGGGCTAAAAATTTTATTTATGTTATTTGGTTTATTTATTTTTTTTAGAATGAAAAGCCGCTGGTTCCATCCAGTCAAAACACACTCTTGAGGTGTCCAAGAATATATCGTCCAGTTTTAATCAAATTAAGACAATTCACGTACATCTCGATCAAAACTAGCAATTTTGTGCACCAAAATCATGAAAAATATCCGAAAAAACAATTTTGTGAACAAGTGGGAAATTAAGGGTTAAAATGCAAATGCAATACGAATGAGGAGGTTTACAGGCAATACAAATAAATATTTGATTGATTTGCGTACCCTGAATACAATGGCACTCCACCAGGGTAGATCCCTCCTCCCACCAAGGCGTTGTATCCCAGTCCAGGCACAAAGGCAGAAACGATGGGGGTGAAGACGAGGAACAGACACCAAATCATAGTTGCTGAATCGAACTTGCTCGAATGATGGTTTTTCAATCACTGTCTCGACTTTATATACAGAAATGCTTTTCTATCGGGATAGCCAGATTTGACGGTTCAATGGACATTGTGGCTTTCTTTGTGTAGATTAACTTTTTCCCTTGACTTTAACCTTTTGTCTAATGATGCGCGTCCGGTCCGGTAAGGCGTCTGCTCCCCATTGGTTAATTTTTTTGACTTTTTTTTTCGTAGTTGGTAACCAAGGTTGTCTTACATTATATTGTGAGTTAACTACTACGCGAATGACGTTAGAAAATTGGAAACGGACTACCGGACTAAACTTAGAGAGATAATTTCTGAATTTTCAATCGATAAAAAATGCCGTCGTTTTGATCTAAAGTCAATTCCAATGCTCTAATCATAGGAATAATTCACTTTAACCCATTTCAAGCCAAGGATAGAAATAACTGAATAATGAGGAGAGGAGGATGAACTGTTTTACAGAAATAAGGCATCATTTGCTCACCAATCGAGAGCAAAAGTACTCGATATTTTGTGAATTTTATTTTTTGAAGAGATTTGTGTGGCCTCTGTTTTCCAAATCGATGTGATTTATCCAGTTCATTGTTTATGGTAAAATGTAAAAGTCTATTTGAGGAGTTTGATTCCAAAAGGCACTAAAGACCATTTTCATCGAAATTTAGTTAACACTTTCCCAGGGGGTAGTTCTTCACAAAAATGCGATCGTTTTGGAGCAAAAGATAACCTATTCCCTAGGAAAACGAGTCTGAATATTCAGTTTAATTTCAAGAGTTACTATACCCAGCACAAAGCCGGACACTTATCCGTTTTGTTTCAAATAGTACTTTATCCACTTCGTTTGATTTCAAAAAGTACTAAACGTCCACGTTTTGTTCCATAAATCTGATATTTCAAACTTTGAACTAATTTACCGTTTTTTTCCAAAAATATTTATTATAATTTAGAAATACTTACATAAAAAAAAATAACATCATTGGTTTAAAGCACGTCCTTAAGGGTTTTTCGCATTTTTCTTATGTTTGATCAAAATGGATATTAGTACCTTTTGAAATCAAGCTCCTCATTTATGGACCGGAATCTGTTTCAACTCGTGGCCCAGAACGCTTAATGGCTCAGAATCGAAGGTAATAATAAACAGCATGTACGAGAAAACATTCTTCTGCAAAGATTTTCCACCATTTTCAATATTGAAAAAAAATCATAAATATGACGATGCGAAAACACATCAGTGGCCGAAAATGGGTTAAAAGGTAATAATAATAATAATAGGTTTTGAAACAAAATGTCTGAAAAGTAAAACGACGTTTTTTCGCGTATGTTCCTTGGAAAAAAATGTATGAACATTTTTCAAGACAGCCTTCGTGGTTTACCTCTTTGTTCGGAATCCAGATTGTATATAACATAGTTAAGTAGGTGCCTATAAAATACTCATACAATGACTTATCGTTTGTTTGTTCATTTGTTTAGAGTGCAGTCAAAGCGGCATTGGAGGGGAGGATCCTGGTGCTGGATGGTATCGAGAAAGCTGAGAGAAATGTACTTCCCGTCCTTAACAATTTATTAGAAAACAGAGAAATGCATCTGGAAGACGGGCGGTTCCTGATCCCTGCTGAGCGTTATGACAAACTTGTCAAGGTTGGTACCCACTGGTGATATTGCTCAATTAATAACTTATTAATCAAACAATCAGGTTGTGGCATCTTCAAGTAGGTAGATATTGATCAAGTTCCATTCAGTTCAGGTCACCTTAGAGGAATTCCAACCCACCCATTCATTAAAAATACCCCCTTTAACTGAATTGAGAAACCCATTTTCCTTAAAACAAGATTGATATGATTTTGAAAAAGGTCCTCAAGTTTGCTTGATTCCAATCAAATGTTGACCGACAATGGTGTCAACTGTAAGCGAAACGCACGATTCCTATCAATGCGGCTTTTTAAACACGTACAACCGGAGATCAGGGTAATTATTTGGTAAAATGTTATGTAAAATGCTATGTTATCATATTCTTTAAATACTAAAATTACGTAAAATATTATTTAAAAAACAACTTACCTACAAGTGCATTTACTTTCTTGTCGACCGTTAGTTTTCATATTTAGTAATTTTTAAATTTACTGAACTCGTTTCCTCTTATGACGAATGAATGAATGGCTTGGGTTGTGTAACTGCTTCTTTATTCCACACTGCTCTTTATCACACTTACATTGCCGCCTCATAAATGCATAATACAATTTATTTTACATTTAATGTAAAATGAGTTATTAAACAAAGGATTGTGCATATTTATTATGATAGAAAGTACCTCTCAGCAAAACATCGCAAAGTTGTGGGTGCCTTCTTTACGAAATTCGGTTTTTAGTTGAAGCACAATGGACTTCAAATTCAATTTGGAGGAACGAAAAAGATTGCATTTCGGCCCAATAGTTGTTACTTTGGTGGCAATATAGTCAACAATGGACCCTAATGGTGGGAGGCTCAGGCAGTCACGTGTAATCCCGATTAATTTCACAATCAACTCTCATTTAACCATGATTCATTGTTCAGAGCTCTAGACCTTTTCATTAGTTTCTCCTCTTCATTAGTAACCAAAATCTTTGATGCACAACTAGAGCCCAAAAGGGGCTCACATACTAAATTTCATCAAAATCGATCCACGGGGACTAAGGAAAGTGCCGCGTACGGCTGACGGACGACCACATTTTGCTTCCGAGTCTACCAAGGTAGCGGAAGCTATGTTTTCACTTTTCAAGGACGAAAAAAAAGTTCTCCAAAATCAAAATTTTCACTCGCGTTTTGCGTTTTAGACCTTTCTGAATAATTTTGGTTCCGTGTCTGTCTGTCTGTCATGAATTCCTTGTAACGGGCATAACTATACGAAGTTATTGTCCGAGTTCTATGCAATTTTCAGGGATTGTGTGGGTTGGTGTGTAGACGGTCCCCTATGAAAATCATCACCTTCGGACTGATAGTAGCCGCTGCGCATGCGCAAACGTGAATTCCTTGTTTTACTTTTATTCGATTTTTGAGGGAGGGTTAAACAATTTTTTTTTGTTCGATTCCAAAGGTCCATTATTGGAAAATTTCCAATTTATTATTCCAATTATTTAATTTAATTTAATTATTTAATTTAAATTCCAATTATTATTTAATAATAAACCAAAATGGCAGTAATGAATTATTCACCAATCAATTACTCTTATAGGAAGCAAACAATTATTCGTCCCACAGAGCTCTGGGTGGTGTCAAAAAATTCTTTAAAATGTCCACTATTTTAAACTGATGAACACATGTTTTCGATCTAGGACGTTTCGAAGATGTTTTCCCCCACATTTTACCCCTTAGACGTGTCTGACAACCAGAAGCTTCAGGGCCCAACTAGGACCTCAAATAGATTATTCGATTTTTGGATTCTACGAACCTACTTTGAAATGTAAACCATAAAATTTTGTGGGGGTTGAAAATTTTGTTTTTTGCGACTCGGTGGAACCCACTATGTCCAGCCAACTCTGTGGCAATATACAGATATACTGACGAAATTGCAGATAGTTTGTGTTAATTTTGTAAAATTAATACGAAACTAGATGTCTAAGCTCTGGTATCCTTGCTATAATTGTTGTTTAACAGAAGAAGTTTCGGATTTTCCCCCGTTCTCTGTCGACATCCCCTGACTTATCCAGTCAGGATAAGTTGTTGTTTGTAGTTGTCAATTTCACATGTTGTTTTCCCTATTTGATCTTGACATTTACAAAGCGGGGTTTGTTGGTTTCAGGAGCACGGTGAGGACGAAGTGAAAAGGTGGAATTTGGCGAGAGTGAGCGAGAACTTCAGGGTCATCGCACTTGGTCTTCCAGTTCCGGGGTATCTTGGCAACCCTTTAGATCCCCCTTTGAGATCGAGATTTCAAGCTCGAGATATTCCTCCGCCCACGTACCAGGTAAGGCTTTTATTGTATCGGAAGCTAGGAAGATCGAGTATCGATAATTTCTGCACAATAACTCCACTTCCACACGTATACGCAATCCTATTTTTCCTTTTGGTTGGGAAATGTAACACCTTTCACCATCTGGGTTGTCACCAAATTAAGTACTGCACAGGGTGTCCCGAAACCAATAAAATATACTTCAGGAATCGATTCTACAATTATTTTCAACAACTTTTTCCTCTTGGTACTTTTCTTATTCCGCTCAAAATGCAACTTTTTTCACTTTTATTTATTTTTTCTGTTTTCGATCTTGTGGCTATAAATTGGTCATTACTTCGTCATTTTTTCTCAAAATTCAAATCTGAATACACCATCGGTAAGAGCGCTAATCTTGACCAGTTCAGAAAAACTAGTGCTAAGAGGGAAAAGTTGTTACAAATTGGTTGTGGAATCGATTCTTTAACCCATTACTGCCCAGAAATCCATTTTTGACAAAATTTTCGAAATTCTTCTTCAATTCTTCATTTTTATACCTTCTAATGTTAAATATAAGGTTACCTTGTCATCCGTCATGATAGGAGGGGCAGGAGCCCCCGTTGCATAGGTATATGCAACGCTGGGCAGTTACCCAATGAAGTTGCTACTATGATGTTTTTTGTTAGTGACCTCATTTATTTCCTTATTTCCAGCACGGATAAGAATAAAAATCTGTATAATAAATTTTATGAAACCAATACAATATCAATTAAGCTTCAAAATTCACAAATAAGGCAAAATAATGTTGAAACGGTGATTATTCAAGATCATTGATTGTGGTTAGGACGGATCAACACAAAGTCCCATGTTGCACTTGCTGCACTGATATTTCACGGTTGAAGTACAGTGTTACTCTGTGTATCTCCTCTGTTTTTCTTCCGGTATTTTCTCGATTCATCGAATGATTCAATCATTTTCTTCCGGTCAATAAATTCATTCGTACCGAACATCGGTTCGATCGATAGACGACATTCTTCCTACACCTTTTGGCTGAGTGTTGTACTTGGTCAGGTAACCTGTGGTTATTTTTCTTCTGAATTCCGACTGGCATGAATGTGTAAATAAAGTAAACAACCATTTCAGGTTGGATTTTCGATCTTTTGATTCTTTATATTCTTGAATTATAAAAGGTCGAGGAACTTGAATGGGTTTCTTCTCTCGTGCAGAATATCTTCTTACCACTGAGACTGGCTGAATCCTGTAAGCAAGACGAAAGAAACCACAGAATTGTCTTTCTATTAGGAAGCACAATAGTTTCAATTGGTTGCGGATTCGAAATGCCCTCGACTACTCTTCTTCAGTTCCAGAGGCATGAAAATCAGGAGGGCAATAACAAAAACTTTCTCTCATACAAGGAGGTAGAGAAAATCTCTGTGTTGATAAAATATTCCCCTTTTTTACCCCTTGGATTTTTTTCTTTCTTTTTTGAATATTCAAAATTTTTATATTCTTGTTGAGTGTTGTGGAGGGAGTAGAATTGGATGGCGGGGTAGGATCTTCTGAAGAGGGGGAGATTCCAGATACATCATCCAGATTTTGAAAGACGATTTCAGCTTCAGCAGGCGTTTGTTTCAGTTCAGCTTCAAGTGGTTTCTGTTCAAATTGTCAAGGGTTACTCCTTCATCTTCATCACCGGAATCCTCATCTGACATGTCGTTCTCGACTGGGGGAGTAATATACAGTGAATTCTCATAAATATTATCTTAGTCGGCGAATAAAATAATTATAGCAATCTAATTGATAGGCTCTCCTCTTCGAGAAACAGACGCTGAACAAAGTTTTTCATTTCTGTGGATGTCCTGGCCAGCCTACTAAGATGAGCTACTCTGCGTTGCATATATGCAACGCTGGGCAGAAATGGGTTAAGTAAAAGTTGATATTTGGTTTCGGGACACCCTGCCATGTAATATCAGTTCACCAGTAACTTCTGAAAGAAAACACTTAATTTTTGCTTTTTTCATTCAAACGCCATTTATCTCAATTTTATAGTAAGCTTACCATTGGAATTGTAATGACTCATACTCTCAAATATGTTAATTCTCCAATAAAGGTCACAAGGGAAACCCTGAGTGACTCATCGTGCCAGGTAGGTAAAGTGAGGTACGGGGAACAATTACGTCACTTGACGTCACCCTCCTCCACTCTCCCTTTACCTTGTTAAAGTAGTATGAAGGGAGGACTCAGGGCTTCACCTGGGGACATTCATGCATTCGTCTTCTAACAATCGACTTGATTATTTCTCGTTCTACCTCGCCTTCTCTTAAAAGCGCAAAGTTCCTCGGAGGTCTCGGTAAGCACATCGGGCCGGCCTCCGCTCCCATTTCACCTAGTAGTTGTCTGCCCCCAACTAGGAACTAGGAGGCTGGTGGATGGCTTGGCGGACAAATGGGAAAAACCCCGATCAGTGGTCGCCGAATTCGTCCGCATAAAATTACGGATTGCGACGATTCGAGCTGTGTCCTTGAGGCTTCGAGGTTCACGAAGGCCTCTGAGGTATCTGGGATATGGCGAAAACCGGCAGGCGGATCGTGAGGAGGAGGCTCTGAGGGTAGAAGAGGTGCTGCACTGCCCCTGCAGACCAACTAGTCCGGAAAAGCCATCATCAGCTCTGGTAGCATCATCTAGGGGAGAGAAACTCGATGCATGGCGTGCATCTCACACCTTGTTGCTGGCCGTCACCTCGCAGCAAGCTTGCTTTTGGAACGACGGCTTTTGTTGTTATTTGTTATCAAAATAAAACTTTGGTTAGATGAGATTGAAAACTAGGAACTAGGTAAATGTACTGCCTCCCTCAGGTCGGCGAGCAATCGCGCCGAGGTACACAGCTGGGCTGAATTCCTTAAGCACTCCTGCATGCGGTAGGCGGTAACGCGCCAGGCAGAAAGTGCTGTCCCATCCTTCACCTTCGTTGAGTAGGGACCAATAGAAATCGACAAGCCGACGTGAAGACCATCTCCTTCACCCGACGACACGCCGACATAACAGGAATAATTGATGAAGTGGGGCCTAAACCACTCAGATGAGGGGTTTATACACCCATTTAAATTATCGAGCGTTCATGATGTAATACTTGAGCTACAATTCTCTGGAAATCATCTGGTGCGCATCTTCACTGTAACTTCCTCATACATAGACTCACAAAAATGACAATTTTTTTTATTTACTGCTACTTACCTACTTCAAGACATTTTTTTCAAGTCCGTAAATTGTTTGTATCATTGGAAAACAAAATAGGTACTTGATTTCATCAAAATCTTTGAAGTGGGCTTCGCAAAATGACTTGAAACTTACTTAAAGCGACGCTTTTTCAACATTTTTTGGTAATTTGTTTCTTCTCAAATTATTGACTTCGAGGGTTGAATTTTTGATACGACATCTAACTGAGGTATGAACGATGCCTTGATCTGAATTTTTATGTCATCTTATTTCATTAGTGTCTGTCTGTCATGAAATCCTTGTAACGCTCAAAACTACACTTACGAAGTTATTGTCCGATTTCAATGAAATTTTCAGGGATTGTGTGAGTTGGATATTGGCTTATAGTTGGTGTAGGTGGTCCCCTAAGAAAATCATCACCCCAGAAAAATAGTTTTTTTTTCGGCAGGCAGGTGAGAAAATCTTTAGGATCCATAGGTGGAGTTGGATCTCGTGAGATACCTGGAAGGGTCCGCGTCCTCCAGGTTATGTGGGATTCAAACCCACTAAAAAAACACCTCATTTTCCCCCCATGTTGGAGCTCAGCCCGGAACCGTTTAGCACATTACTTCGGGCTGAGTCCTGGGGCGTTTAATCAGTTCTGGGTGAGGGGGCGGACCAGATGCTCCCTCCTCTCTCTTTCTCGTTCTAAGAGCATCTTCCTTGTCAGGATGCTCTCCGTGTATTCTGCCACAGCAGTCCAGCTCCTTTCACCTTCCAGCATCCTTGCTGACAACAGCCTCTGGTGTTGAGCTCTGGGGAGCTATCTCCAGGTCTGCCATCAGCTGATTTCTTTCAGGTGCCCATTTGGTGCATTTGAAGAAGATGTGGAGCACGTCATCATCTTCTTTGTTCTGGCAATGTAAACATGTTGGGGCCGATACTTTTCCCATTTTATGCAGGTAGGCATAAAACAGTCCATGTCCTGTTAAGAACTGCGTAAGGAAGAAGTTCACTTCTCCATGTTTTCTTTCCATCCACCTCTGAATGTTTGGCACCAACCGTGCAGTCCACCTTCCTATATGTTCTCTCGTCCATATATATTGCCAATTTGCCATTGTGCGCTCCCTTTCTTCCTTGGCTATGTGGGCCCTGTCTCCTTCATCCCTTCTGTCAAAGATTCTTTTCCTCTCTGAAGCCATCAGCTGAATGGGTATGACCCTCGTGAGGACAAAGATAGCGGGTTCTGATACTGTTCGGTAGGCACAGGCGATTCGTAGGGCTCCTCTTCGCTGCACAGCTATTAATCTCTGTCGGAGATATGCCACATTCAATGCGTCTGCCCATACCTCCGCTCCATACAGGAGGATTGACTGCACGACTGTCATCATTAGGCGTCTCTTGCAAGGTCTAGGGCCGTTTATATTCTTCATAAGGTGACAGAGAGCTGCAGTTTTTTGTGCTGCTCTCAGAAAAATAGTAGTCTCTCTTGTTACGTATGCGCATGCACAGAGACAGAAAAATAGTAGTCTTCAGTGCATGCACATACGTAACAACCTTGTAACAATCATAACTCTGACATATTTCACTCAAGTTCAATGAAATTTTCAGGGATTGTCTGGATTGGCGTGTAGATGGTTCCCTTTGAGGGAACCAGTGCAAGGCTCTTGGAGGTTGATGTTTTGACATTTGCTATTAAACATCGGATCATCTATACCAGCGGTTCCCAAATGGTGGTCCGCGGACCCCCGGGGGTCCGCGAGGTAGGGCTGAGGGGTCCTTAGGATATACAAATTCAATATATATTTGCAGCTTCTGAACGTTGACTTCTGCGTCTGGCTTCATATGACAACTAACGCTAGTACACTCTAGTTTGGCTTTATGTATTTCGGAGATGTCAGTTATTGCTATATTGTTAGTTATTTATTGCTAGTGCTCACAGAGTACTGGAGACAAGTTAGTGCTAGTGGAGTTTGCTAGTGCTAGTGCGGTCCCTGACCGAGTTGTTTACATGTGTGATTTTGTGCAACATTTTAGTGATTGAAAAGATTTGATTTTTACGGAAAGGTAATTACGCGTACGTTATGGACCGTTGGTTAAAATGTGGATCGTTAAAACGGCCTAGGCATACAGACGAAGAACGAAAAAATGCTTTCGATGTTAAAGTTAATAAGTCAGTGACTCTCGAACCGAACTTGCTAGTATCTTTTGAACCCAACTCGTCGGCGTCTCTTGAACCTTGTAAATACTCTGTATTTTCACGAATAAGTCCTACGTTTTATAGCATTAGTTTGATTTATTTTTTCACATATTTTGGTTCTTTTTAGGTAACTTTAGATAGTGGGGGTCCTCGACATTGTAGTACCTTGATGAAGGGGTCCTTGGAAAAATTTAGTTGGGAACCGCTGATCTATACAATCGGGTTATGTTTACGAGGGAGCTATTTATGCCATTCACTCTTGGCAGACTTTTTTATTTTTCATTTTTTGCCTAAACGTGGGGAAATTTGCCTCGTCAGATAGGAGGTTGATGGAAAAAGAAGCTCGTGTTATTTTTGTAGGCATATATATTTCCATTTCGCGTTTTCATTTGTAGACGTTTAGCTCAAATCACTTCTAATGCTGATGCGTATTTTATGATGTCGACTCTTCCGGGAGAGAGAATCAACTTTCCTTCAGACTCTGCCAAGATTTCAGTTTGTCGTTTCTCGGGCCGATTGTCGTGTGCGTAAGTGAAGTAGGTTGTTGGAGGGGGTTTAATTTCGGCGGTTCGAGGAGACGGTGGGGGCGGTTCGGAGGCGGCACTTGGTGGGGGTTGTCATTCCGACGGGGGTGTCGTGTCTGAGCCAAATAAAGGTTATTCGGTGGGGCGGCCAGGCAGCGCACGTGTGGTGTCATGCCCTCCCGTTGGGCGGCGAGCGAGCGGCCCTTGTACGTCCGGACCGTGTGGGTGAGCGGCGCCCGACACGCCATCCTGTCGCCGGACGACCCCGCCAAGGATACTTACAGACACCGGATCCGTCCGAAATCGAGTCCTCAGGTCCGCCATGTGGACTCCACTCCTGAAACTCTCGAAGATTGCCTCACGAACACACCTCTCGACTCCGGTAAAGACGAGAGGTTCTCCGAGCGCGTCTACCAATGGCTGGAGTCCTCTGGGAAGATTCGACCCCCGACGCCTTTCGAAGGTGCCCTGTGGGAGCCTCCGAGGGACCACGACCTGAACGTGCCCACTGGACCTGTGGCTCTGGCTGCTAAACGTCTCGACCTGGAGCTCGTCTGTTCCGCCATATCCAGGAGTCCACCTTCGCCACCGCTTCCTCCGACGCCTCCCATCATCCACACCTACATCAAGCGAAAGCATCTGCAAGCTGCACCCACCTGTCCCGCCGCTCGACCTCAGCTCCACATCTTTATGCCGATGGTCATCACAAGGTTTGAAGATTCGTACTGATAATGATCATTAAATAGCCTTTCCGCGTCAAATTTCAAATTTTCAAAATAATATTCAGCGGTTTCGTGGGTTGTTCGTTCCCTTCGATTTACTCGTTTTATGCCTTCATTTTCATTTAAAATTCCATTAACCCTAATTGGACCATGGTATCACTAGTGCCATCTAAAACATCTCAGGAACTCCACAAATATCCCAAAGTTTCACCGGAATAACAAAATTAAATTGCAATTTTAAATTTAATAGTCAGCAGAATTTATTGTAGGCTACTGCCTCAAGAAGAGTTATGACAATGAAATCGATGAAAAAAATTTTCAAAATGTTTGTCATAACATAATTTTTAATGACTTACAAAAAATGCAGTTTTGTCCATTAATTTTTAAATTTCAATTTGAATCTACTTAGCCGTGGAATTTCTAAGATGTTTTCGGTAACACTAGTGACACCATGGTCCAATTCGGATTGAAAAATCGTAAATTTGGATTAAACGTTTTTCGAGGTGAAATAAAAACCTTAAATTTGACTTGAGAATTCCAACAAAATGAAGATTTCGCTTTTTCAACCATTTGGCTCAACGTTCAAGTCATTTGTAGTAATCAAGTTTTGAAAGAATAACTAATTAAATTACATAATTTCCAATACTCGACTATACGCAACGAATTTGAGATTCTACTCGTGAAAATTAAGGTTTAATTTCCGGTAGGTAATTGGTTTAAAAAAGTCAATAAGAAAAATCATCTTTTGGACTCGGACTCCTTTAGAAAAAAAAAAATGTTAATTTTAGCGCTCCTTACTTAGGCGATTTATCTTTACAGGTGCGAAGAGCACGAAGCAGAATGTACGCTTACCTCGTTCTTCCCCGGTGTTTAGTGCTGAAGTAGCTATTATCTCTTTAATATATTTTTTTTTACTTTCCCCGATTAATTTACGAAGTATGAGAGAATTTGTATTTGTGAAAATTTCGTTTTCGTTTAATTATGGTGATAACATTCAACGTAACATTGCTGTCATTCAATGCTAATCAAAGTTACCATTTTTTCTTCACTAGCCCGTTTTTTCAATTAAAAAATTTTAAACGATGAAAGGTTTTTATTGAAATGTGGGATAAAGTTAAGTAGGTACCTAAGTTAGTTATGTTTCAGGAGTTTAGAAGATCCTCGAAACACTGTGTATTTTGTATTATTTTGAAACGTTATGAGTGACTTAATTTTTGTGGAAAGTATAATTCGTCTTAGACTTTTTATATTGTGATGATTGATTTTTATATTCAAAGGCGATATTTAAATGTAATAAAATTTCTCGTTTGACTGTATACGTTGATCTTTTATTAACCCCCCATCTTCCCCTATGCATAATCATATTTTGCTTACCGTTTGCTATATGTAGAAAGATTGGCTCGCAAATCAGAAGAAGCGATCTGAATGTCTACAGGGTATACTGTATACAGGGTGTCTACACTTAAGATGGGCATAACTTCAGGGTTCGACTCTACAAGATATTTCCAACAAAAAATATCTCTTAGCAATTTTCTTTTAACCCACTCAAAATTCCTTTTTTTCATTTTAAAGTTTTTTTTTCGCGTTTTCGACCTTACGGCACTGATAGGTCATAACGACCATATTTCTCCTGAAAATTCAAATCTGACTACACCGTTAGAAAGAGCGTTAAATTCCTAAGCTACCTAGTGCAAAATCAAAGTATTTCAGCAATAAAATAGTTTCAAAAAATAAAATCAAAAAGCAAACTTTACAAAATTTTTTGAAACTTGACTTTCTTCGACCAAATTTTTCACTCTAAATCCCTGCCCATTTCGATGGGCGCTCTTCGGAGGAAACATGCTCAAATTGTCAGCTTTCCAGCGGTATATCAATTTTTCTTTTTAACATTCAAATTAGAAGAGTAAATGAAGTTTGAATGCCAGAAAACGTGTGTTTTACAGGAAAATCGAGTGTTTTAAGCGGTTTATGGTCCCCCTCGATCTCAAGATGGCTTGACGATTTTGGTATCATTTTCTATGTAATTTTTTACGCTGAATCCAATAGTGATATTTCCGAAGTATTCCGACTGCTAGAAAGTAACGCCTTTCTACTCAACAAAAACACCGAATTTCTAGCTGATTGAAGTTTTTGTTGAGTTCAAAGGTGTTACTTCATGCTCACTACCACATTTACGAATAATGCGTATTTTATGTACGAAAAACGAAGGTTTTCTTCGAAAAATCCACTTTCTAGCAGTCGGAATACTTCGGAAATATCAGTATTGGATTTAGCGTAAAAAATTACATAGAAAATGATACCAAAATCGTCAAGCCATCTTGAGATCGAGGGGGACCATAAACCGCTTAAAACACTCGATTTTCCTGTAAAACACACGTTTTCTGGTATTCAAACTTCATTTACTCTTCTAATTTGAATGTTAATAAGAAAAATTGATACAATTGATAAACCGTTGGAAAGCTGACAATTTGAGCATGTTTTCAGGGATTTAGAGTGAAAAATTTGGTCGAAGAAAGTCAAGTTTCGAAAAATTTGTAAAGTTTGCTTTTTGATTTTTTGAAACTATTTTATTGCTGAAATACTTTAATTTTGCACTAAGTAGCTTATGAATTTAACGTTCTTTCTAACGGTGTAGTCAGATTTGAATTTTCAGGAGAAGTATGGTAGTTATGACCATATCAGTGCCGTAAGGTCGAAAACGCGAAAAAAACTTTAAAGTGAAAAAA
This sequence comes from Apolygus lucorum, assembly GCA_009739505.2. NCBI lineage: Eukaryota > Metazoa > Arthropoda > Insecta > Hemiptera > Miridae > Apolygus > Apolygus lucorum. The sequence goes on along the minus strand of CM019181.2, from coordinate 39,622,301 downwards.
AAGGAATTTTGAGTGGGTTAAAAGAATATTGCTAGGAGATATTTTTTGTTGGAAATATCTTGTAGAGTCGAACCCTGAAGTCATGCCCATCTTAAGTGTTGACACCCTGTATTTAAGGAAACTCATCTGTTATATGAAGAAAAATCCAATTCATTTTGAAAACACATCAAAATGTGAAAAACATTCCTTCTGACACTTTTTGATGACTGAGTTGGCGACTGCTTGACTCGAGAAATGATTCCTGACTTTCTTCATGTTTTCCAAACCTTTCTTTGTACTGCCTTTCGAACGTCCATCGTTCATTTTCAGAAATGGATGGAATGAGCTTAACATTTCTCTACTTGCTCTTTAAAGGTATCATCAAATTATTGTTGCATCCATGGAGGACACGTACAAATAGTAGAAGTGAGTTATCATTACGACTTGAGGGAGGAATCTGATTTATCATTTCACTGCACTTGCGGTGCATTGCGTGCTCGGGAAGGTTTGGTTAGGGCTCCTTCGTCAACCAGCATGTCGAGCCAGAATTTTTAGAACACGCTAAGCGGTAAAATTCTGAAAAAATAGTAGCTGAAAATCGGTGTTATCAAGATTTTAAATCTGGGATATATGTGGGCCAAGCAGTGGAAAATTTCGGCTGGTACTAGTGTAGTACCAGTAGTACTAGATTTAAAATTAAAATAACTCGTTTTGAAGACATGGCACATTCCGAGAATAATAACCTAAGGAATCAAGCCAGAAAAAAAGTCTGCCAAGTGGGAGTGGCACATAGCTTCCTCTTATTCATAACCCGAGTGTATTGTAGGTAATCTAGAAACATCAATCTCTAAGTAGGTACTTTTTTTTCGACAGGTAGGTGAGAAGATTTGTAAGATCCATATTTAGGTGGAGTTGGATCTCGTAAGATACCTGGAAGGGTCCGCTTTTTCAGGTTATGTTGAATTCAAACCCATTAAAAAATACTCCTCCTTTTCTTCCCCGTTGGAACTCAGCCCGGAACGGTCAACACAGTACTTCGGGAATCTCCAAGTTCCTTGCACTACCCAAATAGGAGACCATCTACCCAAATTGCACTACCCAAATAGGGAACCATCTTCACGTCATCCCGCACAATTCCTGAAATGTCATCGAAATCAGACGGAAAATTTTGGAGTTATGGGAGTTACAAGGTTTTTACGTTTGCGCTTAGGCAGGAGCTACTACCAATCCGGGGACCATTATTTTCATAGGGAACCATCTACCCGTCGTTACGAAGTATTACCGCTTTGGTGCCAGACTGGCAACATTGCTGGTGGTGGTGGCGGGGGGGGGGGGGACTCGAATTCGCATGTTGGGTGTCGTAGATCATGGATTTTTGAATACTCTTCAAATTCGAGGCTCACATGCCGCTAGGAATTTTATAGTGGATAAGGGTGAGTGGGGGGAAAATACTTACATAATAAATTACATCGAGTGAACAGTTTTTTCGCTTACCAACTGGTATTAATTGACCTAATGCTTATCCTATGGGACGTCCTCTGGAATGCATGCATTACTAAACAATATGTTTACGTTTGCGCATGCTCAGAGGCTGCTCTTATTCTAGGGATGATGATTTTCATAGGGGACTATCTACATGCCAATCGGCTCAATCCCTAAAAATGTCATCGAAATCGGACAATAACTTCGTATAGTTTTACCCGTTACAAGGATTTCATGACAGATAGACAGACACGGAACCAAAATTGTGAACATTTTTTTTCGACCCTGAAAAATGAAAAAAAAAATGCTTCCCGCTACCTTGCGGTAGCAAAAGTTTCACTATTTTATTATTATTATTAATTTCAATACGACCCGTGTGCTAAGAACATGGCTTCTTCCGATCCTTCAAGGACCTGTGAAAGGTGGGGGTAGGGGAGTGTGAGTCATCTTGGGCTAGGACACAGAGATATTACTACTCTCAACACGTGGGTGTTGGTAATCCGATAAATTTCACAATAATCACTCTTAGTATGTAGTGGTTTCTTTCTATTCTAAAAACCGAACACTAGGTACCGTAAATTGAGGAACAAGAATAGTACCTACCAACCATATTATCACGAAACTCTAGCAATTCTGGTCCCAATTTCTTTCTGGGTGTCCCACATTTCATTCACCAAAATTACCGGGGTACTTGAATGAATGGACTGGACACCAAGACCAAACTTCACATCTGGGTTTGGACCTGCTGACCGTCACGAACTTGGTTTTTAGGACGTCCCACAGTAAGACTTGGGCGTCCTTATGCGATCGATCTGGGGTGAAGGAGGATAACACTCAACAGGAAAAAAAATAACCACACAGTAATCCGTTTTAGACCATTCTGAATCCAAATCTGCGAAAAAAAAAAACCATAGGTGTATGTCTGTGTGTGTGTGTGTGTAACAAAATCTTGTGTACTCTGCCCAGGCCTTAGTTCTCAACCGATTTTCCTGGTTCTTTTTTTGTTCGACGCGGAAAACTAGTTGTGCACTACGTCGCCGGAATTTCGAATTTTGCCTTTTAAGGAGGGGAAAGGGGGGGTTAATGCTAAAAAAACGTGTGTTTTTGGGCATAATCTTGTGTCGTCTGCCCAGGCCTTAGTTCTCAACCGATTTTCGTGGTTCTTTTTTTCTTCGACGCGGAAAACTATCTAGTTGTGCACTACGGCGCCGGAATTTCGAATTTTGCCTTTAAAGGGGGGGGGGAAGGGGGGTTAATGCTTAAAAAACGTACGTTTGGGGGCATAATCTTATAAACTCTGCCCAGGCCTCAATTTCCAACCGATTTGTGTGTTTCTTTTTTTGTTTGACTAAAATAACTTCTGAGTTGTACATGATTTCACCAGAGTACCAAAATTTGCGAGAGGAGGGGATAAGTGGGGGGATAATATTCACAAAATATCCAATTTTTCAATATTTCGGTTCCTTTACTGCTTACTAATTGTACCCAAGCTTTGAAATTGAGGAAAAATTTTCATTATACCTTAGGATTTGCATGAATTACTTTCTGTACCACCATGGAAATAAAAGTGGTGCCACCATGGTGCCAGGGCACCATAAACCTCATATTTCTTGGGTTTTTTGGTGTTTCACCTTGAATACGGATGTGACATTCGACGGACTGCCTACTAAACCTAATAGATGAAAGTTCAATGTTACGACGTATTTCCGCTTTGGTACCAGACTGGCACCATTGGAGGAGGAGGGGGGGGGGGGGGGTGAACTCGAATTCGCATGTTGGGTTTCGTAGATCATGGATTTTAAAATGCTCTTCAGATTCGAGGCTATCATGCCGCTAGAAGTGTTATGGTTTATAATGGTGGGGGGGGGGTCACTATTTCTTCCCTAAAGTAATATATTACATAAGTAAATAATATTATGTAATATATTGCATAAAGTAATAAATTACATCGAGAGAAACAGTCTTATCGCTTAACAACTGGTTAAACTGATCCAATACTTATCCAATGGGACGTCCCCTGGAATGCATGCATTACTAAACAATATGTTTCATAATGTCCTGCTGACAAAGTTGTTCAACCTTTTCGAGCAAAAGTTCAGGTCCAATCTCCACTCAAAATCATCTTTTTCACTCAATGCTAATAACTCCAGTGCCAAGCAAATTAGTTGCAGTGTCGATTTTCACGGAAATGGTCGAATCGAAATACCAAATAAGATCTGATCATGACTTAAATAATGTAAAACCCTGTCCAGAGGGGAGAGTGGGAGGCAATAGTGTTATTAATGCATCGTGATTCCCCCTCACTCCCTGCATCCCTGTCTTCCTTATTTCATTGCATATCCCTTGCTGGTGCTACAAGATACCATTATGTTAATATTTTTACGACATGAACCATACTCTATTCGAAAATATCCTTGAATATTATTACATCCAAAGTTACCTTTGAAAAAAACCGATTTCATTACTTCGGCAACTACACACTCAGTACGTATACTCCTCGCTGCATCTGACAGAGAGACATACAGAACAGGAAACCTACCCAAAATAATCATTTATGAATCACGAACGAATCTAAATACTGCAGATTTTATCCGTTTTTGACTCTCTTCAGAGAAGAATCGCGCACAAACCTTTGAATCTACCCAAATTAATTTTTATTAATTTAAGTAAGTAAAAATATGCATATAAAATTGTTAACACTAAAGATCTCTAATAAATATGTTATTACCCCTTACTATCACATCATTGTGCACATTTTATATACAATCAAAATCTTTTGACATTTTATGTCTTTACTATGGCACATAAATGAAAAATCGTCACGCGGGGATCGTTATGAGGGGAGCGTTACGCGGAAATTTCTGATGATTTACACGTACAACCAATCGTTCCTAGGGAAAACTAACTTCCTCATTTTCCACCCCACAAAAATCGTTCACCACTCATTGGAAAGCTCTCAATTTATTAAACATAAGACATAAAATGTCTCTCGTGGTTGCGTACTTGTACGAAAGCTGTATCCACCGTTCAATACTTTTTCTAATCTTTTGTGTTTTTTACATGTTTAGTTTATTTAACGGTTTATGTGTTGGTTCTATCGTAGATTTTGTAAGTTAATATTACCCAAGAAAATCGTTTACGTTGGCAACTATCATCGTGATTCTCATCTCTTGAAAAATTCTTCTTCTCAACAACTTGAAAAATTAATCATACAAAAAACTGTCAGGAAATTACGACGGCTCATCACTTTATTCTTTAAATGCACTTCTGTGCTGTTTTTCGTTCTATTTTATAAAATAAAATTCAATGTTTAATTGGATTCAATTTTGCTAGTCATCTTCAAATGTATTTAATTAAACTACTTGTTTTCTTCGTTATTTATGATTTTTATCACAACGCGTTCTGCTCGCTTGATCCCCCAAAACCGATCACTGTATGAACATTTTCTGTTTTGGAATACCTTCCTTTCAATCGCATATCACGCCTCCGTTTCGCATGCCTTTCCCCTATCCCTCCGCATGTCACAGTATTGTTGTAAGAGTTTTGACATTTTCATGTCTTTGCTTTGGCACACAAACTGAAAAATCGTCACGAAAACTAAGCAAGTCTTGCTCACGCGACCAATAAATAAAATAGACTCACTGTGTTGCGTAGAGAACAATCAACTGTTTTCTTATTTTGATGCTTGGGTACATGAACTAACAACCTTACTTCACTACCTTGTTGTGTAGTGGTTGACATGAAACTGTCCCAATGTGTTGCAGACTCGTATGCAAGCATTTCGAATCGAGTGTGAAGTTCATTGTAATTTTTGCAACATATTATTATTTTTGTCGTGATTAATTTCAAATGATGTCTTACACAAAAAGTCACGACCTTCGAACGTTTACTATCTAGTCTTTTTGATAAAGGTAGGTGATAGTTTTAGCTTACAACTTGTCTTGCATATACTCGTAAAACCATTCCCGTTTCCTCAGACAACGGGTTTTCCAGAACATTTTTATTATCGAGACATCTCCATGACTTACTTTCTCGTTTCTAGAAAATTTATATAAACAAATGTTGAACTTGTTATTCTTGATGGCTTAGGTCTCTTCCGCTTATGTAAATTATTATTTTGTATTTTAGTAATATAAGAGCATGTATAGCTGCGAAACATTGGCCTAGTTTCTAGTTTGCTTTGGTTTCATATGTTTCATCTTGTGGAGTTACGACTTTTTCCCCTAACTTCTTTAAGAATATTATTATTTTAAAATCGTGGCTTTAACCGTGCCGAAACAGTCACACAACTGTGTTGTTCATTTTTTGAATGTTTAATGAGAGGATTTGTCCTATGTTGTATTATTTTCGTTCGAATTGCACAGGCGTGCCCGCGGAACTTCTGACCAAAATCACGTTTTTCGTGGGTTGTTGTCGTAAACTCAACTCCTGAATATTAAATGTAGCAACCTATGAAATATTATTGTGAGACAGGATTCGAAACTCCGGAGTTCTCCGCAGAGTGCACGAAGCAATTATAAATCTCGAGTGACACGATTGTGGAAAACTTGGAATTGAGTTCAACCGAAAAGTTTCCACCAACCACTAGAAGGTAGAAATGATGCGAAATGACGGCAAAGGTCTCGCAGAGCGTTGAATTTCCCTTCGTCCTAATCGTCACCTGTCACCAAACTATGAAGCGTCTTTTCGTAGGGGAAGGGGTTGCTTTACCCTCATAAAGTGAATCAATCTGATTACATGCAATGGAGAAGGTTTGGAATGACAGGTAGCGCAGCTCGCTGGCCTTTATTTGTTCGAATAAACAGCTTCTGGGGGGTCGTTTCACCCCGCACGGAAGAGGTGTCACTAGACACGCTTCTGAGGTTTCATTTCGTGGTTATTTTAGCTCCGTGATTTTTTATCTTATTCATTTAGTTACCCTGCTAAGGCAAATTACTTAATACTTTGCTGATAAGGTGCATTTTGTCACAATAATAGCCTATAGCGCCAAGTATGCCAATGGAAATTGAGGTTTGTTGGAATGTCGCATCTTTTATTCCAAATTCGGATTAATTACTCTTGAAATCCCCTATTTACTCACCTCATTTCAGCTCAAAATTCATTTGAACAATAAGAAGAAAAAAGAAACAAGAAGGGATGATACTGAAAATACTCACTAAATTTGGTGATTATTTGGTGATCCAGTTGGCAATAATCGTCCTCACAATATTAATTCTGCTTCTGTATATTTTATTGAAGCCTGTGGTAAATTAAAAACCTTGTAAATAAAGCGCAACCTATTGCCAATGCTTACGTATATGTGCGAGAAATCAAAAATCCAGTTACATTTATGTATATGTGCCACTGTAATGTGCACATTCCTGCTATTTTCTCTCATTCACTTGTTGATGGCCCTCGAAATCAAAATGGCCGTAATATGGTTTCTAAAACGAAAAGTTCCTCTGAAATAAAACTCAACGTCAGTTCACATCATTCCTGTCATACTCCTACCTCTCAATTCCGACGTTTGATTGACCTCTGAATTCTTCTTTAAATCCAAAATTGACTTTAGCAGAACCTAATGTCTGGTCACAGTTTGAATGAAGAGACAATTTCTTTCTGATATGGACCAAGTTGGTACTTGATGCATTTACCGAATTCTTCAGATAGACACAGAATCAAAGTACCTTGTGGTTCAAATAGATCTGGAATAAGATTTAAAAAATTTGAGTTTGGATTACAAACATTTTTTTTTCCTTCCACACGAATACGAGGTAGAAAGGAAGCCAAATCGACATGTTTATGCGAATGGGGTTAGCTCTTCCATGTTGACCTCAACTTTCAACTTGTCCGCTGGAATCCGTGAGGGCCGGAGATTGGCGACGCGCGACGCACGCGAATCAATTCTCCCTTTTCTCTGTTTTCCGAGGGAAGTTCCACGACTCTCTGGCAACTAATCATAGAGCGCACGCACAATAACCGGAAGTTTATTTTCAGTTTCGATTTATTTTTACCTCAACTTTTTGTATTCTCGGTCATTGGAAGAATAATAAAAGTCTGGTGCAGTACTGCATTCCTACTACTTTCTTCACTATTCTAGCGTAGGTGAATTAACCCATTTCCGACCACTGATGCGTTTTCGCATCGTCATATTTATGATTTTTTTTAAATATTGAAAATAGTGGTAAATCTTTTGGGAGAATTTTTTCTAGTTCATGCTGTTCCTAAACTTGTTAGAAAAAAGTTTCTTTGATGATCGGGAGCTCAACGCAATTTTGGAAATTTTAACACAGAATGTGTTTTTGCGATGACCTACCGAAAAAAAATCGTCACGAAAAAGCGACAGAAAAAACATCTGGTGATATGTTTATTGGTTGTCATGTTAATGTCAACTCCACATTTATTATTGTTGTTTTTTATTTAACGGATGACTAGTATCGCAAAAACACATTCTGTGTTCCTATGATTTCATACAGAGTATGGAAAAAGAAATAAACCGGGGGGTGCAGGGGGGCGGAGCCCCCCGCCGAGGCGCAAAGCGCCGAGTTTTTTTTTTTTTTGAAAAGGAGGCCTTTTGGCCTAAGGCATGAGTACGGTGGGTGGCTCAAATTCGATTCTGGACGAGTGAGCTTTCTGGGCCCATGAGTTGCAACAGATTCCGGTCCATAAACAGACTTTTACATCCTACCAAAACAAAGAACTGGATAAATTACTGAGGCCTCTCAAATCTCATAAAATATTGAGTATTTTTGCTCTCGATTGGGGAGCAAATGATGCTTTGTTTCGGCTGGCATTCTGTAAAACAGTTCATCCTCCTCTCCTCATTATTCAGTTATTTCTACCCTTGGCTTGAAATGGGTTAAGTATTTTCCTGGTATTCAGAAACCCTATTTAGGGAGATGGATATTCCACTCTCCCCATAACAGAATAGGAGACGGTCGAATGTCTTCTGCAATCTACATTTTTTTCTAGAAATGTTGGAGAAACATCAAATTTTCCTTTGCCGAATGTATTCTTGGCTAATTTTTCGAAGTACCTACTTTATTTCTTGTTGCGATACTAGGGTAAGTAGTTCAGAAATGGAACAAAAAAAATTAGCGTCCCCTGAGTTCACAAATTTAAATTTTAAAGTGAGAAATCAAAAAACTCATGAACGTTCGTTTGAAACTGAATCGAAAATAACCTCCGAAATCAAATTTGGAGGGTAATTTGGAGCTGGTTCAGAATGATTTCTTACCATTTTCATGGTGTTCATCTTCATCACATCACATAATTATGAAAAATCGCCAGAAGAAAATTCTGAATCGTGTTAATTTTTGGTTTATTATTTTGGAATCGACCAAGAAACAATTTTCTTAACCCCCCCCCCCCTAATTTTTTTTTTGGTTTACGTTTCAACGTATGTAGAATCCAAAAATCGAATAAAAATTTGGCCTTCCGTACGCCGAACGCGGTACTTTTCTTAGTTATCTTGGACCGATTTTGATTGAATTTCGTATGTGGGCTCCATTTGGGGTCTAGTTGTGCCCCGAAGCTTCTGGTTGAAGTATAAAAGTAAAAAGTAAAGTAAACAACCATTTCAGGTTGGATTTTCGTCTGACTGCCATTCCTGGCGTCGTGGACGTCATCAGCTGTCTTCCAAGGGGAAGATCAGGATTTGTTCTGATGATTTCGGTTATGGCTTCCCATTGCCCTGGGTTGGAACGAGGGGGGCGATGAGAGCCCTGGTCGCCGAAAAACGCACGCTGCCGGCGATGAGCCTTGAACCCACGATCCCCGCAGAGGATGGTCCAAATTCCACCTCCAAACAATGACTCCCAACGACCGTAGCCACACCGCTGTCCCCTCGAGTGCTTCTGGTTGATGTCAGTCACTTCTAAAGGTTGAAAAATAAGAGCTGAAATTTTCAAAACGCCCTTCCTCAAAAACTTACAATACAAAGTTATTGTTTTTTCTTCAATTTAAAATTGTATTGAATTTTTAGAATTGAATGAGACCACCCAGAGCTCTGTAGGATCAACCGTTTGCTCCCTATAAAAACTTAAGGGTCGGGCTTACTATAAATCAGAAACACGAGTGTGAACCGCAAAAAGAGGTCTAATCTCTAATTTCTTCAAAATAAACTTCATTCTGAAGCGAAAATATGGTTGTTAGGTAGGAGCAATGGCAAAGGCGAGTGATCAACATAGAAAAATTAATTGTTTTGTGTTGTGATTTGTATAGTTTTATAAATTTAGAAAAACTCAACACGATTGCAAAGATCATGATTCATTTCTTATAAATATAGTAGATTTGTCGTTATTTTGATAAATTAATTTGTAAGTTGGTACTGCAATAAGAAATTCACTATTGCTTCCACCTTCGTCAAAACCCGTTATTTGAAGGAAGTTGAACACACGCAGGTTGACAAATGACTCCTCATTCCATCACTCAGCGGCCTGGAAAATGAATGAGGTTTGCGCCTGACTGACAGGCGACAAATTACGATGAAAATGGACATTATGTGCAATGAAAGCCACGCATTGATTTACCTACTGGGGAGCACGAGGGTAAATAGTAGGAGTGTAGTCCACGAGAAATTGTAGTTTCACCAGACTTCCTACGGTTTATTATGTTTCCAGCAGGAACTGTTAAGGTATGAAATGACGTTTAATACCATAATTGTGGAGTTTTGAGGAAGTGAGCCTGTCAGACCTTAGTAGTTTAGCACGAATGGTTTCCTCCCTTAGTAATTATTCCTACATCAACTACAACCAAAAATTCCCATTCATAAATTAAAAACAAACCAGAAATTTGAACAACTACATACTTTTAGGTACATATCTCAAAATTCAAAATAAAAATGTCAATATTAAAATTAAAACGCTGCAAATTATTACACAAAGGTTTATTATTTTTCTATAAATAGATCACTCGTCTGCAAAGAACTCGGCTTTGCCATTGTCACCACCTACCAACCATACTACCTACCTACTACGAACCTACAGCGATCGCCCATGTACCAAATTTCATCAAAATTACGACATGCGACGGACGGACGGCCAGATTTTTATTCGATTTTTGGATTCTACGAACCTTGAAACGTAAACCAACAAATTTTGAGGGGGGGATTAACATTTTGTTTTCTTGGTCGAAAATTAATAATTCATTCAAAATTAATAATCTCAATCCCAAAATCTAACTACTTTCTCACATAGAAAAACATAGTCTTCGAGTAAAAGTTGGTTTGAGTAAAATTATCCCCGAGTTTTACGATTATGTTGACTCATCAAAACGATCGAGACATCTTCCGTTATTCTTTTGGGGTTTTTAACCCAGAATGAGTTTTTACGGAGGTTATTTGGTTGGAAGTGTCTGTCACGTAAAGGAGTCATAAGATCTCTTGGTGATGAGAATAGTTTATCCATGGTGTGATACAAAAGTACTCACCTGCCACAGTCGAAAACTATGACTAACGAAACCGTGGTATCTTTGATTGCGAAAATGCATTCTGTGTTTCATTTGTTTGATAAAAAACAAAAACAACCATAACATTAGCGATCCGGGGGTCTGGAGATGTCCCCTAGATTTCATTCCACAATAAATGGACCACCATGAACAAATGCCGCTTGCTAATAGACCCTCAACGCCATTTTTTTTTTTTTTTTTTTTTGCTTTGTTACTTTGCCGTGGCGTTTGCTGATCGGATCGAGGCGAAACCAATAAGCAATCATCCTGAGGATAGCTCCAAAATAGGTAACCTTCAGACTCAAGTTGGTCAATTAGGTCGTGAGAAACTGATGGAAATGCGGACTATTGGTCGAATGCTGATGCAATTGACTGAGAACCGTAACAGTAATGATGGACCGTACCGAATTCCATGATTTCGCGTAGCAGTTCGGGAAAAGCAGTTGGTCATAGACGGGACCAAATTGCTCTGGTCGCTCTGAAACGCAAAATGAGAGAAGGAAAAATGTTATTTTCAAAATCACCATTTCTCCGGCTTGCTATGCAAAACCAAGGTAGATGGAGGATCCGAATTTTCATGATCTGCTGAGCGAACTCGGAACTTTTCTTCCTCCAGTAATGAGAAGGCAAAAGCCTTTAGGTGTCTGGTAAAATATCTACGTTGCACAGAAATTCGCTACAACTATTAGAGCCCATTGTACTCATTATAGCATGATTTTTTTCTTGTAGTAACGTAGGCACTAATTTATTTTCTCCTCCCAGCTCCTCGTCATGATGTCTATTTTCCAATGATGAAAGAACCGAGCGACCTATTTCACCATTAATAAAATCCGAAGAACAAAACGTAGGCCGTCGGAGGAAGTTTAACTTGTATTTCCTACGCCTTCCAACCGCTTCCTACCCCTTCATTGTCCCGTCATCGGGACGCAACAAGCTATTTTGATGGATGACGAAGCCAACCCCCGTCAATATAAAAGCTCAACCTCGGTGAGTTCGATTGCTCCCAGAGGGTTAGTAGGTTAGAGACTTGAAAACATCACTTCTCTCATTCAAACATTCATTCTCATTGGAATCGTTGGGTTTTTTCGCTTGGATGGTGTGAGAATCCTTTATTGACTCAACCTCTCTGAAAGCTTTACCCCATTCAAGATGCTCTACATGCAATAATTGTTCCTACCATCATTGATTGTGATGGCCGACTTATGAAACGACTGGGATTTGTATGAGCCAGGACTCTTTTTGCTTATGATGAAGGCCATAGAAGTAAATCTAAAGTACAGTAGTTAAGTACCTGGGGGTTACCATGGACCATAAACTAACATGGAACTCACACATAAAAAAGATTGTCGATAAGGCAAGATACATCCTATGGGCTGGACAGAAAATGTTTAGCAAAACTTGGGGACTCAAGCCAAGGATGATAAAATGGCTATACACAGCCATCATCAGGCCCATAGTCTCCTACGCCGCCTTAGTGTGGTGGCCCAAAACCAACCAAGCAGCAGTCCAAAGGACCCTTAACAAAGTCCAAAGACAGGCATGCTTGGGAATCACCGGCGCTATGCCCACCTGCCCTACTGCAGCAATGGAGGTACTTCTGGACCTCTCGCCGTTACATATTCCTGTACAAAGAGTGGCCTTCCTGGGGGCTGCAAGGCTGCTGCGGCTGGGATACATAAGACCGGGATCAAGGGTCAGCCACCATAGAATCCTTGAGAAAGATGAATGTGGAATGGCCCTGACAATCACTGATCTTATGATAGAAAAACAAAATTTCGAAATCCCTTTTAAGGTGGTCATTAATAACAGAGACCACTGGAAAAAGGGGATGCCCAACTTTTCACCGGGCTCTCTTGTGTGGTACACAGATGGATCAGTCATGTGTGGAAGATCTGGCATAGGCATTAAAGGCCCTTCGGCCAGCCTCGTAAAGTCTCTTGGGACGAATGCCACAATCTTTCAGGCAGAGGTCCATGCAATTCAATTATGTGCTGAAGAAATGCTGAACAAGCATCTCAACAGAGCCAAAGTATACATTTTGTCAGACAGTCAGGCTGCCTTGAAGGCCATTGCTTCATACACCATAAATTCGAAGCTGGTCTGGGAATGCCTGAATACCCTTAAAACTGTGGCCCGGAACAACCAGGTCACCCTTCTATGGATTCCCGGTCATGAAGGTTATGAGGGTAATGAAATTGCTGATAACCTTGCTAAAAGAGGATCAGAGTCCCTGCCAATAGGACCAGAACCGATCTTGGGAACCACCAAAAGTTGTTTACAAAACGTGGTTGGAAACTGGGAGAAAAACGAGCGAGTAAGATACTGGCAGAACCTCCCAGGTCTGAGACAGGCAAAACTATTCTTGACGTTCTCGAAGAAGCGGGCTAACGAACTCATAGTTATGCCTAAAAAGGACGTCAGAATACTTGTGGGTCTGTTAACAGGCCACTGCCCACTTCGATATCACCTAAAGAAGATAGGCAAACTAACAACGGACATCTGCCGCTTCTGTGATATGGAAACGGAAGATGCCGAACATATTATGTGCTACTGTGAAGCACTGAGTCGAGCTAGATTCACAACCCTTGGAAGTGATGTCTTAGCGCCTGACTCTGTTTCTAAGGTGACTTACACTGACCTTCTTTGCTTTGCTAAAAAGTGGGAAGAAGTGGTTTTCAGTAAACCCTTCTTAGTAGGCTAATATAGCCTGGAGGCACTCCACAATAGACCTCGTTAGGTCGCAGTGGAAGGAGTCTGTAGATCAACTCGCAAAAAGACCTCCAACGAAAAAAAAAAAAAAAAAAAAGTACAGTAGTTCAACAGCAGTGATTCGTGATGGTCGTGGTTGAGCATGCCCTACTCCGTGGTCTTGGAGGCTTCAAGGGGAGAGTCGGCATCCTCATGGGTATATCCCCTGGGAATGTCACTCGGCACGTGAGTTCTGTTATGAACTCGAGTACCAACCTGTCATTTTGGTAGAACTTTGGCTAGAAAGTTCGGCCTGACTTGTGGTGCATTGCACAGAGTCATCCAGGTGGGAATGATGGTCTTGACCCCCCTTCCTGGGCTCCTTCCACTCCCTCCAGATCCCGCTGTGAAGTTCTTCATTTCGATTGCTGGCGGAGGTGGTTGCTTAGTCCTGAACGGCTTGGCTCTCCCTCAACTCAAAATAATAGTTCATCTGAAGTGGGTCAATGAAAAATCTTGGTTAAAAAAGTGGAAAAGTCATCTTTGTACCACCTTCACAGTACCTTCGAGTTCAGATCACAAAATCAACTAAAGCCTGCAATCCAGCTCTGGATAATAACTGCTATAATTCATATAATAACCTTTACAACGTTTTATAACGGTTGATATTCAGCGTGGAACATTATTTGTGTTGTGTGCAATCCAATACTGCTAAACAGCTGGGCCTTCAATAGAAGTTTGTCATCTTGCTACCTGGGTACCCAAACAATGGGGATGGATTCCGAAGTCAAGAACTCAAAATACCTAATTACCTATTCGGAAAACCGAAATAATATTTGAGCTATATTGTAGCTCGGAAGATTCGAAAAAAGCAGGAAGCGGTGAATTCTGATTGGCTGTATTTATAACTGGTTGAAAGGTAGCCTTCATTCCACCATTCATTTTGATATCTCTTTGATATTTGCACGAAATGTACAAACGCCGCTACAATGATGAAAAGGAAAACTTGCATATTCTGTGTATAATATACCTACCAGTGTTCTAACTGGATTTTAAGGACTGCTAAAGGATGGACAGTCCTAAGACTGTCGAATAAAATCAAGGTGGGGCAGTATAAACACGGTCAAGTAACATCTCTTCCTGAATTACCAGCAGGTAGGCACTTTTGCTTCCGAGTCTACCAAGGTTAGCAGAAGCTTTTTTTTTCCACTTTTCAAGGTTGAAAAAATTAAGTTCTCCATAATCGAAATTTCCACTCGCTTCAAGTTTCAGACCTTTCTGAACAATTTTGGTTCCGTGTCTGTCTGTCTGTGTGTCTGTCGTGAAATCTTTGTAGCCGGCATAACTATACGAAGGCATTGTCCGATTTAGATGAAATTTTCAGGGATTGTGCGGGTTGGCTTGTGGACAGTATCCCATGAAAATCATCACCCCCAGACTAATAGTAGTTGCTGCTCATGCGCAAACGTGAATGAGGAATTTCACCATGTCGGAATTTCCTATTTTTGACCCCAAAATCGGATTCAGCACCTCCAAAAACCCCCTAAGGCAAACTTTCAGCCCGAACTTCTGTTATGATACTCCACTATCTGTCAACTGTTACGTAGTAACGTCTTGTATACTATAATTCCCAATTTCACATTTGTTCATTACTAGCATGGTTTTCGTTCAATAAAGCTCAATTTCTATTCTGAGTATTCTACAATTTATTGAACGAAAACCAATTTATGGACCGCCTACTTCGTCCAGCCAGACTGGAAGCTGACCCAAACTCACAAACATCGACTCTGGATTGGAAGCACTGGTTCCGCACTTTTGAAAACTTCCTAACTGGAATAGCAAATCTCACGGATGCAGGTAAACTCCAACTTCTCTTTAACCATGTATCTCCTACAGTATTTGCTCTAATCAGTGAGGCGGACTCCTATCAATCGGCTATCGATACCCTCAGAGCTGCTTACGTCAAGCCAGTCAATGAAATATACGCTCGTCACCAACTGGCAACACGGTCACAAGCTTTCTAGCGAAACTATCGACCAATACTATAGAGCTCTTTCCCTCTTAGGCAAGGAGTGCCAATTTAAGGACGTAAATGCAGTTACGAATAGAGACGATTATACTCGTGATGCTTTCATTAGGGGTTTGCTTTCATCTGATATACGACAGCGATTACTAGAGAACGTTACTTTGACCTTAGAAGAAGCTTACAACAAAGCACGCGCTCAGGAATTAGCTCAAAAACAGTCAGCTTCATATGTCTCTATGCCGAATGCTTTAGTCAATGCAGTTCCTGATTGCGACCCACAGCTTTTAGATTCCACAGGTGCAATCCCTAGCTACAATAGAAAATGTTATTTCTGTGGTCGAGCTCGACATTCACGAAACGATTGTCCTGCTAAAGATAAGAAATGCACAGGGTGTGGAAAATTAGGGCATTTCTCAACTGTCTGCCGATCAAAGAAACAACAGCTTGCGGCAGCAACTGATGAGGTCGAAGGAGTTGTTGCAACTGGCGTCTGTGGCGCAGCTCCCCGCTGTCTATCCAAGTCAGTTATGGATGTCCTGGTCAATGGGGTTAAAGCCAAGGCCCTCATAGACAGTGGAAGTTCCTCTACCTTTTTGGATGAAAACTTTGCACGAAACTCTGGCTTTCCATTGCTGAAGGAACATAAAGGAAACATTTCTATGGCTACTAAATCTCTTTCTTGCACCATTCGAAACTGTTGTATCGCTGATCTACAGCTAGGTGATCAACTTTTCAAGAGAATTAAAATAGCAGTCCTACCTAACTCCTGTGCTGATCTCATCATTGGTCACGATGTTCTCAAAGAATACACAACCGTCAGCATAGATTTCAAGGGATCAAGGCCTTCTCTTCAGATATGCAGTTTAGCAGTCGCCAGAGTACCAGAGGTAGACTTATTTCAAAACCTTCTCCCAAACATCAAGCCCATTGCTATCCGCTCTCGCCGATTTTCTAGAGGAGATCAGGAATTCATTGCAGATGAGATAAAGAAACTCATTGAGAACAATATCATTGAAGAAAGTACATCCCCATGGCGTGCACAAATCTGTATAGCAAATGATGATAAACATAAAAAGCGCATGTGCATTGACTATTCCCAGACGATAAACCGATTCACTCTTCTCGATGCGTTTCCACTCCCACGCATTGAAGACATAGTAAACAAGGTAGCCAAGTACAGCATATTCAGTACAATTGACCTGAAATCGGCTTACCACCAAGTTCCCATTCGAGAAGAAAGTCGTCTCTTCACAGCATTTGAGGCAAATGGAAAGCTTTACCAGTTCAACCGCATTCCTTTTGGAGTCACCAATGGGGTGCCTTGTTTTCAAAGGTTTGTGCAGGGAATAATCAGCGCTGAGAAGATTGAAGGCACCTACGCCTACCTAGACGACATAACTGTTTGTGGGCACTCTCAAGAGGATCACGATCGGAATCTTTCCGAATTCCTCAAAGCAGCCGATCGGTACAACCTTACTATTAACAAGGAAAAGAGTAAATTCAATGCCACATCCATAAATTTGTTAGGCCACTCAATCGAAAATCATACCATCAAGCCTGACATGGATAGACTTAAGCCACTCCTTAATTTTCCGGTGCCTTCAGACTCATCATCTTTGAAGCGAGCCATGGGAATGTTTGCTCATTATTCCCGATTTATCCGCAACTTTTCAGAGAGAATAAGACCTCTCGTGGAGTGCAAGTCCTTCCCCCTGGGCGGACGCGCATTGCAAGTCTTCAAAGAAATGAAGGCAGCCATTGCTGACTCGGCAGTTCATAACATAGACGAGGATGGAGAGTTTTTGGTTGAAACCGACGCCTCCGACCATGCAATTGCAGCAGTGCTATCCCAGATGGGTAGGCCGGTAGCATTTTTTTCAAGGACCCATCTCAGGTACAGAACAGCGCCATTCAGCCGTTGAAAAGGAAGCGTATGCCATCGTAGAGTCACTACGGAAATGGAGGTATCTATTGCTCGGCCGCCCATTCAAGCTAATCACTGATCAACAATCTGTAGCATTCATGTTCAATTCAAAAGTTACAAACAAGATAAAAAATGAAAAGATTCAGCGGTGGCGTCTTGAGCTCTCCTCATATTACTTTGACATCGTATACAGACCAGGGAACCAAAACGCTTCTGCTGATGCTTTCTCTCGGTTGTGTGCTTCATCTAAACCCAATGTTGAACGTTCCCTCGAGGAACTCCACAACATGCTATGCCATCCTGGAGTGACACGTATGCATCATTGGGTGCGGTGTAAGAATCTCCCATACTCTATCAACGAAATACGAGAAATGACTAAGAATTGTCCCGTCTGTTGTGAGATCAAACCACGTTTTGCAGCTTTTCAAGGCAACCTCATAAAAGCGACATATGCATTTGAACGGCTCAACTTGGATTTTAAGGGACCTCTTCCAACCAACTCAAATAATGCATACATTCTTACTGTTGTTGATGAGTATTCTCGATTCCCATTTGCGTTCGCGTGCCGAGATACTTCAGCAGCATCAGTGATAAAGAATCTAAAACTATTATTTACTTTGTTCGGTACTCCAAACTACATTCATTCGGATCAGGGCAGTGCCTTTATGTCAGCAGAGCTAAAATCATTCCTCACTCTCAATGGAGTCGCTACTAGCAGATCTACCGCCTTCAATCCACGTGGAAACGGTCAAGTGGAACGTTATAATGGAATTATCTGGAGGACGATCAAGCTTGCTCTCAGGTCAAAGGGCCTCGACACTCGACAATGGGAATCCGTGATTCCCACAGCTCTCAATGCAATCCGATCGCTCCTTTGCACGTCGACTAATGCCACACCACATGAACTGATGTTTCGCCACTCAAGGAGAAGTGCGAATGGAACTTCGCTCCCAAATTGGTTGACAACACCAGGACCAGTCCTAATGCGCAGGCACCAACGTACGAGCAAGTATGACCCTATAGTAGATGAAGTAGAACTGATCGAGTCGACTCCTAACTATGCAGTGGTACGTCTGCAGGATGGAAGAGAAACGACGGTATCGTTTCGTCATCTGGCTCCAAGAGGTTCAACTTTGCCTCTAACAGAAGAACCGGCAGTGACACCTACTCCCAGCTCCATCCAAAATCTTGAAACGGCACCAGTGCCTACTCCCAGCCCCAATCAATCAAGCCATGATCCTGAAGGATCGCCCAATTCCCGCGAATTCTTCCAAGAACCTCTGCCTCTGGATCTTCCAAAAGAACAGCCTCCCATTGTGGCAGAACCGCCATCACCGCGACCGCAGCGAGACCGCCGACCACCAAAGTACCTGGCAGACTACGTACGGGAATAAAAGGGGGGGAAAATGTTATGATACTCCACTATCTGTCAACTGTTACGTAGTAACGTCTTGTATACTATAATTCCCAATTTCACATTTGTTCATTACTAGCATGGTTTTCGTTCAATAAAGCTCAATTTCTATTCTGAGTATTCTACAACTTCCTAATTTACGAATAAACAAAACAGTGTAGAAAATACGAATGTTTAAAAAAACCGGGAAAATGACGTCATCCTGGAATAGTTCATTTATGGCCGCTTGAAGCGCTGAGATCGATAAATCTATAGTCCCCAGATGCAAAATTTCACAAAACAGTAAAGTTCAAAATCGAAAAACTGAAGAAAAAAATAGAAAAAGCAAGATGGGGAAAATTAGGTTTCCCCTGTTTTTGTTTGATAACTTTTCTCTTAGAAAACACGATTTCGTCGTCCCAATGGGCAACACTGGGAGGAGACGGCGATCCGAACAGCCCAATCAGCGAGCGTTCCCGCTTCACGTCCGTTTTCCCGGTTAGTTTTGAAATCAAAAATTTTGATTGTCTCTCAAAAATAACAGAAGACTTATTTTCCGAAATCAGCCCGATTTTCATCTATCCCACGCCATTAACTATTCAGGAAAAATGCAAACAGAATTCGGTGAAATTCCTCATTCCTTGTAATACCCAAAACTTCTACATTTTCCATCGACTACTTTGCATCGGATCATACAATCAGGTTATGGAGATACGAGGAAGCTATGTGCCACACCCACTTGGCATACCAGAAAATACAAACCCAACCCGCATGAAGATTGAACGGACATGATAGTGATTTATAGATCCGAAGTTGCCGCATTTAGAGCATGGACAGCCCATCGAAATTGGTAGAAGTCTCTGAGAAATCACTCACTGGTCGAATCTATCTCTGGCAACCCAATCCTATCGTGCTCGGCGCCTATTAACTCTTGCTTTCGCCTCAATAGCGATTTGATTCGCCCATTAAAACGTGAAGTGCCAAGCACTAGATCTCCTATCTGAGGGTCCTGGGTAATTGAAACAACTCCCTCTGATTGCCCTTCGAAGTTGGTTTTCACGTGGAGGGCGGAGTCTTTCAAACAAATGATCCTGACGCTATCACAGAGAGAGAGAAATGGGTAGGTTTTAAATCGACTACTCGAAAGGAAGGGAGGACAGAAAAATATAAGCCGTTGTCGCGTCTTGATTAATCACCTAGTTCAATGTGACAAGCTCATTGCAGAACTCTCTGGATGGTAGATAGAACTTGCAAATTATTACTCATAGGTTATTAAAACTCAATTTTAATAGCCATTCTATCATAAATAGTGTTACCTAGGTAGGTATTTACCTTCAAATGGTACAACATCGCGCCAATTTTGCGGAATTTCATATTTAACGCTCATACAGATGATTGCCACTTCCTGCACTTCCCTAGAGGATGTGCCTTCCCTACCCAAAGTTCAGGGTTTAAGACGGATAGGAGAGAAGTTATAGCTTACTCATCGAAGAAAATAATTAATCACGATGAAAGAGAACATCTACGAATGTATACTTACTAATCCTGTTGTCAATCCAGAAATCAAATCTTGTTTTGGAAAAGAATGATGACGATGATGGTTTTACGTCTACTACTGGCCAGGAAATTCCCCTTAGTTTTGCAACAATGATGTTTGATCGTGATTTAGTGAGTAGAGACCTACCTAACACCCAATAGTCACACAATTGACTATTGATTTTATAGTAAGGGATAAGAAACAAGTATTTTGAATGAGATAAATTCTAAAAAGTCAGGTCAGACATGCCTACTTTCTCGTCACAAAACTGTATGGGAGAATCTGTTCCATAACCGACAAGAACAAATCTACAGGGTGTAAGCCTAACTGGTCTGCCATACTGTACGAGTCGATTCTATAACTAATTTGCAACAAATATGTCTCTAAACAAATTTTTTAGAGGTTTCGTTTTCGAGTTATTTTAATTTGAAAGTTTTTCCGTGATTTTGACCTTACGTCATTAAATTGGTCATAACTTCTTTAATTGGCTGTGATAATTACAATTTTAGGATATCGCTGGAAAGAGCATTAAATTTCCTATCGAAAAGGTCCCTTACCTTTTTTTGAGTCAAGGTTTAAGAAATGAAAAAGCCCTCTGAAAAGAGAGTTTCACGTAATTTGGGAAACCTCGAATTTTTTCGATCGCAAATTGAAATATGAGGACCAATATTTTTTCAAGATGCAAGAACATTAAAAACTGCGCCAAAATCTCAGCTTTCCAATAGTATAATCAAAAAATATTTTGCAACCAAATTTAGGGGAGAACTTTGTGTTTGAACGCGGAAAAACGTGCATTTTTCAACGAAATCAGCGTTCCGGCCTCCTGTTTCCGGTCTACTGAGGCGCCCACTCACCCACTCCCATCTACGGACCCCTCAGATCGTCTAGGCCCTAAATTTGGTTGCAAATGTTTTTTGATTATGCTATTGGAAAGCTGAGATTTTGGCGCAGTTTTTACTGTTATTGCATCTTGAAAAAATATTGGTCCTCATATTTTAATTTGCGATTGAAAAAATTCAAAGTTTCCTAAATTACGTAAAATTCTCTTTTCAGAGGACTTTTTCATGTCACCTTGACTGAAGAAAAGGTAAGGGACATTTTCGATAGGAAATTTAATGCTCTTCCAACGATATCCTAAAATTGTAATTATCACAGCCAATTAAAGGAGTTATGACCAATTTAATGACCTAAGGTCAAAATCACGGAAAAAAGATTAAAATTAAAATACTTAACTCGAAAACGAAACCTCTAAAAAAATTGTTTACAGACGTATTTGTTGCAAATTAGTTATAGAATCGATTCGTACAGTATGGCAGACCAGTTAGGCTTACACCCTGCAAAGTGTTTTTGGTATCTAAGTAACTTGACACTTGGGGTTGGTGGTGGTGGTGGTGGAGGTGGGGGGGGGGGGGTGTCCACACCTTTCTTGATAAGGCGTACTAAAAATCTCAAATAGTTCCGTGGTATTTTCCCAGTAGTGGGTAATTTTCAGGGATCGTAACCAAGGTTCTAAAAAAAAGTCTGCCAAGTGGGTGTGGCACATAGCTTCCTCGTATCCATAACCCGATTATATAGATGATCCGATGCATAGCAGTTAATCTCAAAACACCAATCTCAAAGTACCTTTCACTACCCTCATAGGGGACCATCTACACGCTAATCTGGACAATCCTAGAAAATTTCATCAAATTCGGATGAAAATTTCACACTAAGTGAGTAGTGATTGGATCAAAAAATTTCTTGGCTTGGCTGATAGTCGAACCCGGGACCCCTGGGTGGGAGTATAATGCGCTACCTCTGAACTATCTACAACCTAATCCGCGTAATCCCTGAAAATGTCATTGAAATCGGGTAGAAAATGTGGAAGTTATGGCTGTTAGGTACAAGGAATTCACGTTCGCGCATACGCATCGGCTACTATCAGTCCGGTGTGATGATTTTCATAGGGGACCGTCTACACACCAACCCGCACAATCCCTGTAAAGTTCATAGAAATCGGACAATAACTTCGTATAGTTATGCCCGTTACAAGGATTTCATGACATATACACAGACAGACACGGAACCAAAATTGTTCAGAAAGGTCTAAAACGCAAAACGCGAGTGAAAATTTTGATTTTTGAGAACTTTTTTTTTCATCCTTGAAAAGTGAAAACAGCTTCCGCTACCTTGGTAGACTCGGAAGCAAAAACGGAAATGTTCCAACAATTTATTGATTTCGCACTGGCTTATAATTTTGAATGGAATACATTTGAATTGTTGGAAACTCACCCATTTGAACTTGCAACCCCCCCCCCCCCAACTTACCTCCTAGACTTATTGAATGTCGTGACTTTTACGTCAAGTGGTGTTTGGAGGTGAACTAGATCACGAGCTTCGAGTGACCTAAACCAACTTCGCTTTAGTAACTGCATGCGACAGTTGGAGGAAAGTTGGCTCATTACACACGTTCCCATCATGCGATTTCCGGATAGGAACCCCACTGTGTGGAACCCACCTTTAACTGGGAAAAGCCTTGATCGAGTTAAGGAGCCATCGATTTGAAGAAGGAAAATTTAATTTAATGCCAGAGGATTTGTAATTTCTGGGATTTCCTGTGAGCAAGTTCATAGTGAGAAACTCGTACAGTAAATCTGGAAAACTTACGGTTATCACATGGCTGCATCCCAGCTAAATGTTGATGCTAAATCAGAACCACGGCTGAACATTTTGCTTTGTATTGATGATCTGAGAATGAACTTATTTAACCTGTAAAAGTATTTTTGAATGAGAATCTTGGGTTCTGTTTTTTGTTCGTAGTTACATTATTTGTTTCGGCCCACACCGTCGTGACGTGTCGCCTTCTTCAGCCTAAAATTGTTACAAATTAAAAAGTATTGTTCATCATGTTGCTAATTTTGATTTCAGGATCTCTCCTCAGCTCTTCAATCCGCATTCCCAACAGCACCGCGTGACAAAGTCCAGAATCTCCTGTCTTGCGCCTATGCTCTCATTTCACCCGAAGCGTCGACCCTTGGACTTCCCGATTTCCCTTTGGAGAATATTCCCCGCGTCATTAAACTGATGGTAAGAGCTACCAACAACTACTTGTATATACCTGTTGGTTTCCTTCTTCCTAGTATTATTGAAATACGTCCCTTCTTAAAGTTGCCCTGTTATATGAAGAATTTTCTTTGAATTTCAATTATTCTCTCAATACTTCTATGATCATCAGGAGCTGTACCCTTGGTTGAATGTTCAAGATGCTTTAGGAAGGCTTTATCCAAAAGATTACATGCTGAATAGCGAAGGTGTAAAAAGCCTTGACTCGATTTTGGACACTTTCCGCATCACCCCTAAAACGATCGGCACCAAACTATCGTCTATCCAATGCTCAGCATCCTCAGCAACTGTTAAGATGGGCTCTAAAGGCTTGGAAGCTTCTGTTCAGGTTAGTACCTAATTTATTAAATTTTGTAAAATCTGATCCATCCTTTAAGTAGGTATGCATTTTGTTTGTGCACTTTTCCAAATTGGTCTAAAAGCCAGGTTTCAACTGAAACTAAAGTTTCTCAAGCTGAAGTTGATGATCATCATGTTCATAAATTGGGAGAAAATGGGGGTTCTTAAAAAAGCTAGATTCTACACTTTTCATCTCTTGAAAGCTGATTTTCCTGTCCGTGTTGCTTACTAAGAGTAATAATCAACAAGAAACTCAAACGCAATCAGCACCGAGCAAGTCAGCATCTAGCTTTGTAAACCACTGAAGCTACATGGACACTCAGTAAGCTGGATAGTTCCAGGATTTTTGGTATTGCGTTAGTTTCCTTTTTCTTCTATGTTTAATAAACGTATTTTTGTTCTTCCGCAGGTGCCCTGTGGTGTACTTCCATCCACAGACTTAGATAACTTCGTGAAAACACCTTATCAAGAAGATTTTCTCGCTGAGTTGATTCAGAGCCACAGTGTGGGAGATATTTGTGTTGTGGGTCCAAGAGGCTGTGGAAAATCGTCAGTTGTCAGAAGATTAGCAAGTTTATTAGGATACTCTTGCGAGCCTATTGTTTTATACCAGGTACAGTTAACTTTTAATGTACATTTCAAGAAGAGGAGTACCATCCAAAGGTTGAAAGGTTGTTTCTATAGTTCCAATAGGGAATATAGTACTTGTACGTTCAATCAATCTAGTTGGGTATCTACTCTATGTTCTTTACGAATGAATGTAAGTTGCGATCGGTGTTTCACCGAAAGAGTTTTTGAAAAACACTTAGTTCATTTTCACGAAACTTTGAGCAAAATAAAGGAACGCTGACGAGAGAACGAGCAGCAAGACGAGACTGACTTGCGTCTGTCGGGGAGTCCCCTATATAGGTTTTTGCTGCTAAGTAAGGGATCTTCAAGGGAGTCAGTGTTTATGTTGACGTAACATGTATTCGAAAAAGGCGCTGGAACTCAATCTCAAAAGGTCTCGGAGTCCATGGTACATTTTAATTGTTCGACGTGTAGGGTAAAGTCGTGTACCTTGGGTCGGATGTACCTTGGGTCATTTCCAAGATCTGTAGGAAGGACTAGTGAAAAAGAGTTTGTGTCCACCATAATCTAAACTGTTCATCGAAACAATGAAATGAGAAGAAATTTCATCTTCACAGATTTGGCACAGGATTGATAAGAGTTACTTAAAGTTTTCCTAACCTATTTCGGAGTTTAGCTGCTCCACATTTCGATGGTCCCCAAAGAACGGGAAGTGTATTTTCTTATATTTTTGGTTGCAAAATGAAGTAAAACAATCAGTTAATCAGATGATGTATGGTTTTTTGGTTAATTACGAGTGATAACTCGTCATTTGATGTTTTGTTTTAATTGGCGCAATCGTGTACCTTGAGTCATTTTTTCTTTTACGTTGTTTTTTCGTTTAATTCAGTTGCCTCGAAGTGCAACCGGAATCAAACCATTCCAGTTCCACCGAAAACGCTTGCAGAAGCGGAGGATGAGATAAGAGGAGGGTTTTTCATCCATCAACCGTTGACCAAGGACAGGCGACGGTCACATTCACCCGAAAAAAAAAGAATTTTTCGTTTGGCGTGATTTCTTACTAATATAATATATTATATTGTACCTTGAGTACATAATATGTGTTTTTTAATATTTTTAACAATGTTTTTTTTTTTTAAATTTCTGTATGCGACTCTAGGCACAATTCCCTACTCAAGGTACAATCATCATTGACCCAAGGTACATTCAGGAATGTACCTTGGGTCAAATTTCAAGTTTTTTTGAAAAAATCACTATATTAAATATAGGGTGATTTCAGCTAAAACTCTTTTTCTCATTTGTTCCCAAGTTGTCACCCTACAATTTAAAAACAAAACGGGATTTTTCAGAAGGTTTTTTGTACGTTAAATTTGAGTTTGCAAAAAAATGACCCAAGGTACACGACCTTACCCTACTTTTGACCGATTCTATAAGAGCAAAGCAACCGCTTTCATAACTTGACGCAGGTTTGATGTGACCATCTGTCCTCAATCAGTGGAAAAAAGTATGGAAATTTTCAATCGTGGCCCATGGTGCTCATTACTTTCTTTAGGAGATGAATTTGAGACTTTTGTGAACATTATGATCCAAATACTCCATTGATAACTTTTGTGAGTATATTATGATCCAGAATATCAATGAATTTCTTATTAACATGGAACATGGTATTTCCCTTGGGTAACTACCCAAAAACGTTACGTGGAAGGGGGACACGCTTTTCCGACACTCCAGTTTTCGAGGCGCGAAGCGCCGAGCTTTTCTCATTGCATTTTAGATATGATGGTAGGGATAATGTAACTTTTGTATAATACCTACCTACGACTAAAGGTTCTGCACTAAATTTGGCTAAAACATGATCCATGTTTTTATAATTAACGCCGTAGGCTTTAAGTAGATAGCATCTGGGGGGTCCAGGAGGGATTTGCCCCCCTGGCAAGACGCGAAGCGCCAAGTTTTTTTGCAGCTAAAATTTCGTATTTCAGGACATGACTTCCAGAGATCTTATCCAACAAAGAGCAACCCATGAAAATGGAGACACTTATTGGAAAAATTCGCCTTTAATTAACGCGGCATTGGAAGGCAAAATGGCTGTACTGGATGGACTGCATAGGGTTCACCCTAGCACGGTGTCTATATTGCACAGGTACATAATTGAAACGTTTTATTATTAGTTATAAAAATTATCATCTCTGTTTCGCTCTTAATCTACTTTACTTCTTACATTCGTGTGATTCATGTCTTGGATTTAAAATTGAATTCTCAAAACATGAGCTGCAGGCTATCAAAGATCCAGGGGCTCACTAAATGGGTCTCCGTTTTTTGTCGTTAATTCAGTTTTTGCTGGTAGTGATTGTTTGTAATTTTACTTGAATTTCCACTAAGTTACGTTCTGTAGTATTCGCCGGGCAGATCGAATTCCAATTTTTTTTTAAATATCGAAAGAGCCACGAGAGTGCCACTTATACTTGGCTGAAGTACTTTCACGAATTCGTTTCTTCTAGGTTGGTTCACGATCGAGAAATTCAATTGCACGACGGTACAAGGTTGATTAGAAAAGACCGTTACGACAAGTTGGCTCAAGTGTGCGGCGAAAGCACATTGAAGAAGAACCGCGTCTTTCCTGTGCACCCTTCGTTCAGAATAGTCGCACTTGCGGAACCAAATGGTGAGTTTCTACTATTTCATTATAATATTATGCATCTACGTCATAAGTACATAGGTATATCATTCTGGTCTTTAATCCATTCAAATCGTTGAACGCTGAGAAGTGTCACTATTCAAAGCATCTGTGAGACTCTATAATTATTGTTCTCATTAATTATGCTCCACTTTTTGCTTTTTGCATCCCAACATTTCTTTTATATTCTTCCATCAAGATGAAATCGCACGAGCGTGAAAATGATATCCTTTGGTGTTAGGAGTGTTAGACGGTGTAAATTTTACACCGTTTTCAAAGATAGAAAACTGAGGGTTATTAAGAGAGGAATTAGAACGTAAAAATTCGGAAAGAACTTGAACGTCGTCTTGCATGGAGTCTTACTTACAAGTCATCATAACATAGCGTTTAGGCATGAAAGAACAAGTTATATGACACCCATGAACATCAGAAAGGGACCCTAAATTATAAAATACTGCTGGCTCGACGTCATCATCCTATATTTTTCCACGTATTTTCTCTGCAAATAATTGATATCCTTGATTTTGCAGCTCTTAACTCAGCTCCATGGTTGACGCCTGAAATGCTGAGTTTGTTCATTTATCATGAAATGAAGCCTCTATCTAAGGAAGAGGAATCTCACATTATTAGTTCAATGGTAACGTATTGAACAATTATTAATTCTTTTACGAGAATCAATTTGTTTAATTCCTTCTATAAATTAATTTAATTGGCACTGTCTTTGTTTCTTCTATCGAAGTATCTTCAATGGGCAATTTGCCTCAATTTGAGATTCTGGAATTTCAAGTCAAATCCAATAATAGAGCCCAAGAATAACATTTAACACCAGGAGTACCGAAGGGAAAAAAATTACCATAGAAGAAATTCCCTAAACAAGTGAAGCCTCTGTCAAAAAACCGCGAAAACGAGCACGTCACACCCCGGGGTTCCTCCCGCAAACAACGCAAAAACTGACTGAATTCACACTCCTGTGCTCCTTGGCGAAGCGTAAACGGCGTTTTGGGCGCCATTGTGACGACCCAAAATCCGATTAAAATAACGAAATTAACTAATATAAAAACTAAATAAGAGAAGATGAAGACTAATAATGCTGAATAAACTAATAGGTAGAGTCGTATTGTAAAAAAGAGTGAGTAAAATTGCTTCTTTTGGTCACTATCGCATCTGCCATTTTCTCTCCCCCAGTGGCACACTCCTGTGTTGGGTATGTAAGATATAGTTTCATTTACAGCTTTATTGAACAGCTTTATTATTTGGGAAACTTTATTATATTTATTGAAACAGCTTTATTGACAATGTGCGATCTTTCTAAAGCCTTCAACTGTATTTCAAAAGAAATTCTTCTCGATAAATTGGAGTTTTACGGAATTCGAGGAACTGCACTCGACATAATAGAGTCATACCTGACAGATAGATACCAATTGACTGAAACAGGAACTAAGAGTGTCTTGGTGAAAGAATCAGAAATAGGTGTGCCGCAGGGATCAATTTTGGGGCCTCAGATTTTTGTTCTCTACGTTAGTGATATGTACCTCTGTACCACTGCAAGTATCACTCAGTATGCAGATGATACGACAATGATAAGTAGAAGTGAAAATCGATCCGAGGTGATCACCAAACATCTCACTGATTTCAATAAGCTCCAAAAGTGGTTCTCAATAAACAAATTAATTCTTAACCCGAACAAGTCAAAAAATATCATTGTTAGCACCTCAAAGTCCAACATCGATACGTCTGGACTGCAAACCGTGGAAAATGCAAAACTAGTAGGCGTCACAATTGATAAAAATCTTAATTGGAGTGCCCACACCGAAGCCCTTGTGAAGCAGCTAAATGGAGTAGTTTTCGCCCTCAGACAAGGTGTGAAGTTTCTACCATCCGGTACAGTCAGACAGGTATATTTTGGAATGTTCCACGCAAAGTGTACTTATGCTCTACATGTCTGGGGGAACTGTAACTCAATAATGCGTATACTGCGGGTACAAAAAAAAGCCATACGTATAATCAGTAACTCAAGTTATTATGAGCATTGTAGGCCACTCTTCAAGCAGCTTAAAATCATGACAGTAATAAATCATTACATCTTCATCTCCGTCAAGTATGTAAAGCTCAGCGACTTTCCTGTCAGAGGTGACTCCCACACATATGATGTTAGAAGTAAGAATCAGAAGGACCTGCCATCTAATAGACTATCTCTAACACAGAACCAGTACCACCGCACATCTTTAAAGCTCTACAACGCAATCCCATTGAAGATCAGGGAGTTGAAATACATGCAATTTGAACGAGTGCTAAAGAAATTTCTGACGTTGAATCCTTTCTACAGCATCAAAGAATACTTGGAAAGTGATATGAAAGAACATGTAAACTGTTTAACTGTGTGACATGGGTGTTATACTCGTATTTAAGTAGATGCAGTTTAGTCAAGTAAGTATGAATATCCATCGGCAGCGGAGGAAATTTATAACAGTACTCACGCTTGCTATTATAAACTAGATATGAGGTGCTCGGAAATATGTATAAGCAAGAAAATGATACGCTAGTCTATAAGTCAATCATCTAGTCACTTTGTTATTTGAGGTTAATTTTAAATTATCTAGTCATCACGAAAAAAGTTAAAATCTAGTCACTATTTGTTTTTATTCTATATAATTGGTTATTTTATGACGTTGACTATTGCCCATAATTCTGTGTAATTGAAGGGCTGACTTTTGAACCTGTTGTTATGTGAATGTTGACTATTAATAAGATATTTTTGTGACGTTTGATGAGAGATTGAAGTGTTGAAGCGAGCTATTTAGACGCATTCTCGCCTTGTAAAAGGAATTTGAATAAAGATTTAATTATTGTTATTATTTACCAGAGGTAGCACTATTGTCGTTAGGTGCACCAATCCTCCTATGAAGTCAGATTGGTTAGGAATGTCAAATGTTTTTATTGCAAAAGGACCAACTTGGTATAGTACAAAATCAATAATACAAATATGAACAATGATAATACGAAATATAGGCAATCAAACACAACAATCAAAATCAATATTAAAAAACTCCGAAACTCTATATAGCTCAACGTCAATCAGTTTGGCTTTGAGCTTTCTCGCAAGCTGACTCCTTGGTAACGCCTTCAACCAGTCTGGCAAGACGTTAAATAGAAGAGCTCCATTCTGAATGGGGTTGGATCATAGGCAGGCTGAGAGAGGAGTAGCTGGTGTAAGTAGGAGTTGTGGAAGTCCGAACCACGCAAAACCAAGTTCAAATGTATATGCATGATCCAGTTGAACACAAAGAGGCTAGGGATCGTGAAATGACCCAGCTTACTAAAGTATCCTCTACAGCTTTGGTTGTAACCCAACTTATACATAATCCTAATGGCTGTTTTTTTAAAGAATAGCATCACTGTTTGTAGCATTGCCTCAAAGTAGAATAACAGATCGAATAAATCGAAATAGATCGAATGATCTAAAAGAGGAGAGTCTAGCCCCAGAATGTATTGTCGGGTTTCAGCACTACCTACCGCCACTTCAGCGAACTACCATCCTTTTTCAGCTCGATGTGAGCGTGGTCAAGCGGCTTTTCTGAAAAGTAGGCTTACCTCGATTTTACCACCTCGGTTTTACCACTCTCTAATTTCTAAGTTGGGCGGCTTTACTTCCCTGCCTTTTTAAATTGCGAGGAAAAGGAACTTGCTATTGCATTTTTGTGTTGTTTTCATTTGTTGTGTTGTTCTTCTTTGCAACATTGTAATCTTGGGATAACTGCAAGTTAGAGAAGTGACGGTAATGCGATCGCGAGCGTGATCACCTGATAAGATATCAGAAATGGTAGTTCGTTGAAGTGGCGGTAGGTAGCGCTGAAACCCGACAACACTTTCTGGGGGCTAGACTTTCCTATCTAAAAGGCCGGATACGCAACATGGCTCCCCCCTTGAACAAATTACGGCTACATTTAAAATCTCCATATTCCTTAAATTCTCTAAATTTTTTGGATTCTTTTTCGAGCAGCGCACTATGGTTTTCTTCCTTTTCAGTGAACACTCTTCCGAAAAAAAAGTTTAAAAAATGTGAGGCAAATTCCCCATTGTTGTTCAGGTTCATTGGGATGCTATTATGATGGCAATGAACCCCGATCAAAATACATTTCAAGAAAATTGATTGAAAGTACCTTTTTTTGTAATTCCAGTTCAAAGACATTCCCAGAGCTGTATGGAGCGTAATGGAAATCTCACACACTTTGAGAAAAGCCAAAGATCCTATTTTACTTTCCATTGCTAGTTCGTTGTCTACCAGGCAGCTTTTGAGAATCGCCAGACGGTGCAAATATAACAAGGATATCGACCCTCATAGTATCATCAACAGGGCCTGCATGTCCAAGTGAGTCGATCTTAAATATTGTTCGCAATAGGCACATTGCCGAATTAAAGCAAAATCGACCTTTTATTCTATGGTCATCTCTATCGGGGTAATGAAGGAAGAGCCGTTTAATTTTTTGATTGCTCATAAAACTTTATCTTTAAGCAATTCCAACTTGTTTTGAGCTGGTTGGCTTAACTCAAGTGCTAGTATCTTTCAGGAGCAAAACTATCATTTATAATGATGGAGCAATTAATCAATTCGCAATATAATGTCTTTAGTGTTTCTCTTCTTGGTATATAGGTTGGTAATACTCTCAAAGACTTTTTAAAGTTGAGGGGCGGTATTAAACGAAAACTTTATCTTAACGTTACTTTGTGTTGAAAGGTTCCTTCCCCCGCTTGCCAAACAAACGTTGGACACAGTTTTGCTTCGAGCAGGTATCGTTGAATCTGAAGAGAACGCAGGGAAACTGAAAACAGTCAAATACGAAGGATCGGAACTCACTATTGGCGACACCGTCGCTCAGATCAACCAAACGTCTGCCACCAGTAAAGTTCCTGACATTCTCTTCTACGACGTCCCTCAGGTAACTTCCAAGTTTGTTGGATTTCAATAAAATGTAGTAGCTAGTTGTAGGGATTGTTCGAAATCTCATTCTTCTCATCTTTCAGCATATCGGTTTGTTGGAACGAATGTTGCAAGACTTTTTATTGAAAGAACATTTATTGCTCGTTGGAAATCAAGGAGTTGGAAAAAATAAGCTCGTCGACAAACTTTTACAGCTGCTTAACTGTCCGAGAGAATACATTCAGTTGCACCGGTAAGTAGCTCAAAATCGAAAAAAACAAACTTTTGCACGATCAATTTGACATTCAAGGCATTTGGCAATATTTGAAGAGTGTGCACCGGGATATTTAGAATCAGTGAACTTGCTGGTATATACTGTGCACTCCTGAAAACTGCTATTTCTCTTTAAATAATATACCTCTTTTCGATGCAGCGATACGACAGTTCAGTCGTTGACTCTTCAACCTACTGTCAAAGGCGGGATAGTCCTTTACGAAGATTCGCCCCTCGTGATCGCAATAAAAAATGGTTACGTCCTAGTAGTTGATGAAGCCGACAAAGCTCCTACTCACGTAACATGTATTTTAAAGGTATTCTTTTTAAAAATAATTTTTATTGGCGTCGTAAAATTGTTACATTCAGCCTTAAGTGGATAATATCTACTTCATAATATTATTTTGAAACATTTCAACCCGTTTTTTTTAAACGGGCTTTGTGACATTTTCGGCCATTTTCACTTTTTTTATTTTCTGGGTCTCCATACTTGGTTGCATCGATTGCGATTAAAAGGAACCTCGTATCATTGACGTTTCCCATAGAAAAAACAGGTTGAAATTTCCGATGTCTTTTGAAAGGGGCTATGTGAGCCACATAGCCCCTTTCAAAAAAGAACTTACTCACTCGCTATGTGGTCGACGAGGAGTTTCGAGACTAAAATAATGAACTGTCAGGTTGGTTTATAATGATTAATATGTCGGTAAAGGGAGGGGGTTAATTTTTGTTTCTTGGCCGATTCCTAGGCTTTGTTATTGAAAATAATTAACCGAAATCACTTCCTTTTGAATCTCGACCTCACCCTAACTGAAACGAAAATTCCAAGTGGGTGTGGCACATAGCTTCCTCGTACCCATAACCCGACTATATTTATAGATGACCAGATGCATAGTAGTTACTCTCAAAATATCACCCTCATAGTGGACCATCTACACGTCAACCCGCACAATATCTGAATATTGTTGCAAAATGTAGAAGTTATGGCTGTTACAAGGATTTCACGTTTACGCAAGCGCATAAGATACTTTCAATTTGGGGGCCATGATTTTCATAGGGGACCATCATCATCACAACTCGCAAAATTCCTGAAAATGTTATCCAAATCAGATGGGGAAATATAGAAGTTATGGCCGTGGCAAGGATTTCAGGTTTGCGCATGTGCAGCGGCTACTCTCAGTCCGGGGGTAATGATTTTCATAGGGGACATCTACACCCCCACCCGCACAATCCCTGAAAACTTCATCAGAATCGGATGAGAAATGTAGAAGTTATGGCTGTGGCAAGGATTTCATGACCGACAGACAGACAAACACGGAACCAAAATTGTTCAGGAAGGTCTGAAACGTAAAACGCGAGTGGAAATTTTGATTTTGGTTGATTGGATTTTAATTTTGAATAAACTGATCATATACATATTTTATGTTATGATGTTTTATGTACATATTTTCATCAAAATATGTTTCATTCATTGAATAAAGCCATTCATTCAAATGATTTCAGTCCTGAAAAATCGATTTTTTTTAAAAGGGGGTATGTGAGAGCATTTCAAATTGCAATTTGGTACACTTCCCCTTGCTGAAAAAATCTGAAAAATTCTGGAGGATTGTAGAGTACCTATTTAACTGCATTGGAATATTTCAAAAAATGGGATGTTTTGATCGTTTTGACGACTTGCAACAGTTTTTTTTGCGTTTTCCCGAATGTTTCACAAATGACACATAACCCCTTTTAAAAAAACGGGTTCATTTGTGTTGGACTGGAAGAAATTATTATACCTCAGAAATTATTTACAATTGGCTAACAAATTACCTATATTGGAAAATTGCTAAAATACACATTTATAATTTTATTTTGTATTTAATGTTAATTTTTTTTAATTACAAAATTTAGACAGTTCTCGTTTCTAGACAACCGGCACTCTTATTTATTTTAATTTAAAATTTTTTTTTCCCTAGAATTGTTTTTCGTTTTCAAAAACCGGAACTTTTTTTTATTTTTATTTTTCTAGTCGTTCTTTGTTTCCAAAAACCGGCACTTTTTATGTATATTTTTTTTCAGAATCGTTCTTTGTTCCCAAAGAATCTGTCCTTTTTTCCAATACCCAGCACTCTGTTTTTTCCCGCTCTTTTCTAAGAGTTGGTCCTCGTTTCACAATAAGTGGCATTCTCTTGTGTACATACTTTCTTTTTATTAGTAAGCTTAACATTATCCACTTAACATTAGTCCCTTAGACAGATATTTAAAAATGCAGTTTTGTCTTCTGACATACATTTTTCATATATGACGGTCAATGTCTTTGAAAAATTTTCAAAAGTAAAGATTTTAAAGGTAACTCCTCTTTTATTTCAATTGAACAAATATATTTAGTAAATTAACTTACCTCCTGGGGCAGGTTCGTTTTTCATTACCTATATTAGGAAGGGTAGGGAATTGGTGATTTATTACTAACGGAACGTCTACACTACTGTGTAAACAGGTGGTTAGAAGTGAGCTTAAGTTAAAGAAGAATGTCCTTTCCCCATTGAAAAACAACAATATTGGTCATCATCGCTACTAGAAAAGTAGACTAATTTCAGATCAATTTTTTCCTCAGACTTTGGTTGAGAATGGAGAGATGATACTGTCGGATGGGCGACGAATCGTGCCCCAGGACGATCCTAGAGTTGCGCTGGGTGTTGCTGGAATCATTCCGATGCATCCTGATTTCCGGATGATAGTTTTAGCGAACAGGCCTGGATTCCCCTTCCTAGGAAACGATTTCTTTGGAGAGCTTGGTAAGACAAAGTTGTAAATTATACATTCAGTACAGATCATGCTAGCATGTTCTCCAGTTCAGTAGCGCTATTATATTAGCGATTGATTCAAGCGACAAAACACCTTAATCGTACTCTAAACCACACAGGTGTGTACTGAACTTTTGATTTTTTTGTACTAAATTTTCTTGAAATGACGAGAGTTACAGCCGAAGACTTATTGGTCTCATGAATCATTTTCATGGATACTAGGTATACTCACAGGCCCCGTGGGCTATGGGTGTATTAGGTAGACGGATGACGGAAAATTGACACATTTTTTGCCTTGGGTCATGTGAGCACTTTCTCCAGGCTACCATCCTTCCTACAGGCCCATATCAGCTTTTGGGCTTCCTTCGATGGGACCCATGAGTGATCTGCCTAAACTCTCAGATGCCGTCCATAGCGCACCTACCTATAACCATACTTTGTCATACCAGGTGACCTATTTAGTTGCCACGCTGTTGACAACCCCAGCAGAGATTCGGAATTGGTGCTTCTGCGGAAATATGGGCCTGACGTTCCTTTGGATATAATCGATTAGGTAGACGGATGACAGACAATTGACACATTTTTTGCCATGGGTCATGTGAGCAGTTTCTGACTCCAGGCCTTCCTACAGGCCTATATCAGCTCTTGGGCTTCCTTCGATGGGACCCATGAGTGATCTGCCTAAACTCTCAGATGCCGTCCATAGCGCACCTACCTATAACCATACTTTGTCATACCAGGTGACCTATTCAGTTGCCACGCTGTTGACAACCCCAGCAGAGATTCGGAATTGGTGCTTCTGCGGAAATATGGGCCTGACGTTCCTTTGGATATAATCGATAAGTTGGTTGGTGCTTTCGGACGGTTGCGTTCTATGGCTGACCAAGGTTTGGTCACTTACCCCTACTCCACACGTGAACTAGTCAACATTGTAAAACACCTTCAGGTTGGTGAATTTATATTTTCGTCTTGCTTTGCGCACCAAGTTATTTGTCCACTTCTCCACAACATTATGAAATTCAAAAACAATGACTTATTTTTTGTATCCTTGCAGAAGTTTCCAGAAGATGACATTTCAAATGCTGTGAGTAATGTCTTCGATTTTGACAGATATAGCAAGGAAGCTAGAGAAGTACTCTTTGAAGTGCTTTCTGACTACAAGATACCCATTGCTATGACTCAGGAAGAGAAAGTTAAAGGTGCCTTATCTTATTTTCTGGTCGTGAGCGGACATTATTACTCGGCGTTATTCAGTATTTTATGGCTTCAATTTAAATGTTCAGATCATGTTTCTGTTGATTTCAGGCAGAAAGAAGATTCAAATGACAATAGAAAGGGACAGCGGTAAAGATATGTCAGGGCCTAAATTTGGGAAGGTCGATGACAAGAACGAACCACATGTTGGTGGAAACACTTGG
The DNA here is from genome assembly GCA_009739505.2 of Apolygus lucorum. Taxonomy (NCBI): domain Eukaryota; kingdom Metazoa; phylum Arthropoda; class Insecta; order Hemiptera; family Miridae; genus Apolygus; species Apolygus lucorum. Next base: position 39,585,766 of record CM019181.2, on the reverse strand, counting down.
GCTGGCGGTACTGGTGGCCGCGATACAGCTGGTCTTGGAGGAAAAGGCGGGCCTTTTCGGCTTGATGCTGGCCATGATGTGCACCAGGTACAAAAAATCAAAATCATTCAATCTAATTTATTTATTGGAAGTTTCAAGGTAACATCCATGGTTATCATTCCAATGTATTGGGATAATAACCATATTGTCCTTTCAATATGAAAACCTCAATTTCTTTTAGATCAGTGACGCTGAGAAAGCTGCAGTCCCGGAACATATTCGAAAAGCCGCTAGAGAAATGGGTTTGAAGGCGTTCAAAGCAAAGTTAGAAGAAATCAAAATGAGTGAATACGATGCATCCTTGTATGAACAGTTTTCAAACGCTGTTGCAAAACAGGTAGGAGTTTCTTTATTCTTTTCGCATTTATCTCTTATTTGTGGGTTTAGTGCTAAAAATTAGGCATTACTTTATAGGTACAAGCGATGAGGGTGCTTCTGGGCAACTTGCAATCCAAATCCAAAGAAAGACAGTGGCAGAAACACCAAACTAGTGGAGAATTGGATGACACAAAATTGATCGAAGGTTGGTGTTTTTAGCTATTCTATGCTGGTGTGTAGTTGTGGAATCCATTAAAATGAAATTAACTTTGCCGGTTCAGTCAATATCTTCTAAACATCTTTAGAGAACTCATATAAATTGTTTTTTTTTTCTTCGTACTTTGAAGGTGTGACTGGAGAAAGAGCCATTTATAAGAAACGAACAGATAACCAACCGGAAATCGGAGCACCTCAAATGAAACCCAAGAGATTGAAGTTGGTAGTTGATGTGTCTGGCAGTATGTACCGGTAAGTGAAGGATGATGATCCTGTTCGAATTATCAAAGTTGTAAGTTCAACATACTGACCGTTATATTCATCCTAGAGTGATTGACATTTTCGTTTTATATCCAGGTTCAATGGATACGATGGACGTTTAGAACGTCAACTTGAAGCTGTGGTGATGGTGATGGAGTCATTTGAAGGATACGATACCAAGATTCAGTATGACATAGTTGGGCATTCTGGTGAAGCCAGGAGCATCAAGTTTGTTGACAAGGCGAATCCTCCCAAGAACAACAAGCAACGCCTTGAATCAATCCGAGTTAGTACTCCTTTACCAATAGGTAGAAGTTGTGTACAAAACTTATTTTCAAACCTTGACCAAATACAGTACCGTTGTAGAAGTATTGTACAGACCAGTAAGGATGGTGATTGGTGAATGAAATTAAATATGTTGTTGTGTCAATTTCAGACGATGCATGCTCATTCTCAGTTCTGTATGGCTGGGGATTACACAGTGGAAGCGGTTGAAGATGCTGTCAAGTCTCTCGCAAAAGAAAATTGTGATGAAGGAGTTGTGGTTATTCTCTCTGACGCTAATCTGTCTCGCTATGCTATCCAACCTAAGGAACTCAGCCAAGCAATGTCGTGTGACAATAGAGTAGAGGCTTTCGTCATATTCATCGGATCTCTGGGTGACGAAGCAGTCAGGTAATTGTTAGAATCACTCATGGACGAGCCTTTGGTAGCCCGTAGCTGACACAAAGGACCTCTCTGCCCATAACACCTACGTGGCCGTGCAAAAAGACTAGTCGTTACCATGGAATTAGAAAAATGAAGGTCCACTATTAAGAAGTTATGTGTGGGTTCTGACTGCAGGGTAGTTCCTGCACTCCATGTTACAATGAGTGATCCTTTGTGCTCCTAATTTCTTGACAATCTACCTTCACTTAAACATACAGCATAATGGGGAATTTTCCTCAATTTTAGATTCTGGAATTTCAAGTCAAATCCAATAATAGAGCCCTAAAAAAATTACTGTAGAAGAAAATGCCTAAACAAGTGAAGCCTCTGTCAAAAAACACCGCAAAGATTGAGGAAAACTGAATATGTCACTCACTGGGGTTTGTCCCGCAAAACTGTGCTCTGGCGAAGCGTAAAAGGAATTCGGCAAATAGTGTCAGAGAATGTCAACAGGTAGAGTTGTAGGCGCCCTGGTGACCACATGAAACAATCGACTCAAATAATGTCATTCAAATAAAGAAACTATCTAATAAAGAAACTAAATAAGAGAAGATGAAGAATAATAATGCTTGATAAACTAATAGGTAGAATATTACTGTAAAAAAGTGAGCAATTTTAATTTTAATTGCTTCTTTGGTCACTTTTGTGTCTGGGTTCTTTCTGCCAGCTTGTGGCGCACTCTTGTGTTCAATCACGTAAGTTAATGGATTCATGTGCGCTTTCAGAGGTAGCACTGCTGTCGTGAGGAGAAACTCATCACATCATAGAATCCCGGTACATTTAAAATTTCCATCTTCCTTGAATTCTCTAAATTTTTTGGATGCGTTTTTGAGCAGCGCACTATGGTTTTCTTCCATATCATTGAATCATCTTTCGAAAAAAAATATTAAAAAATTGTGAGGCAAATTCCCCATTATGTCAGTGACTCTGTTGTTCATTCCCGTGTGTGGATCGTTTGAGTACATGTGGGTGAGACCATGGAAGAAGATAGGAGGAAAGCTCTGTCAACGTTAAAAAACGTGACATAAAATCGCCCCCCGCTTTCAGCGCAACCATTAGGTGGTGAAGAAAAACAGTCCTCCGATATTATACCACTCAGTTGCTAGAGTGCAGCTTCGTCCCTCCTGCTCATTCCCGCGGGTTTTTTAAAATTGCACTTCATCAATATTACTTGTGGAGTACGATTTTGGACGCTCTGTCCTCTATAACTATTGTAATAGTTATAGAAATAAGATACCAGGAGAAAAGGAGTAACGGCAGGTATGTACATACCTACCATAAAATGAAAAACAGAAATATTGTGCTAGAAAACCACTGATTGGCACGAAATATGACAAGTGTAATTTCTTTTCAACATCAAAAACACGACAACTAACAACAACAACTTTTTCAATATAACAACTACCTAACTAAATTCCTACAAAAAATTATATCCAGGGACTGTAGTTACACTACATTATCATCATCTATCATCTGCATCACTCTTATCACTGCATTTCTGCCGAGGCGTACCTACTGATGGTCTCAAGTTATTGGAATCGACATCTACCAACACAACTTCATGTTTTGAATAAGTGAAAAGCAAACTAGAGACGAACCACTGTAGATACACAGAAAGACGAGAAAAATAAACTTGGAGACGAACCACTATCAAACAGAAAGACGAGAAAACTTACATTAGCAACGAGAAACACATCAGAAAAGTACGTTGGAGTAACCGTTATCAGGGCTGGGGGGAGGGGAAGCGTTACGAGCTCTAGTGACCATGAATAGTACTTCTTAACACCTTCAGTGCGGATGACTGGTCGACCGGTCATCCCTGCATACCTGCCATACGGACGACCGGTCGACCGGTCATACCTAGCATTTCAACTCTCTTTGGGGGAGGGGGCCTGGTACCTCCCCATTTTGATATATTCCATTTTTTGCTTTTTTTCGTCTTCAGTATGAGTTCAACTGTCTAAAACATTCTTTCGTTTTTGATGCCGAACATTAATACGAATTTTGCGTTCAAATTCACCAATATCGAATTTCAAGCTCGAAAAATGTTCAGTACGGCAGGGTGACCCGCATTGAAGGTGTTAACTCTGTTCGCCACCTGAAGAGAACACTACTGTCGCGACAAACGAAAAAAGCGCACGCATTGGCCCATTGAAGTGAGCTCTCCTCCTACCTTCTTCCATGGTGAGACTGTGAATGCATACTTATACCAGATGATGAAATTTTATGTATTTTATTCTTTTTTCAGACTTGTCAGCTCCTTGCCAGCAGGAAAAGCTTTCACGTGCATGGACTTGTCGAATCTACCTCACATACTGCAAACAATTTTTACAACCTCTATGCTCAAAAGTAACTAATAGTCGTACTTGATAGTAGGTAATAATTGTAGCAAAGGATCAGGTTAGGTTCAGGTTAATGGCCCATGGGACCATCTAGAACTACATTCAGGTACGGTGCAACGACATCTACGCAGCTCTTTTATCACCTCTGTGATGATTTGTAAACCTATCAACCACGGTTACTCAAGTACCATAATATGGTACCATAATGTGGTGATATTATCAATGGCTGCCTACACGTGATTTGAAAAAATGGGGTTTTGAGGTTTTGAATTCTCTTGATCCACAATTTCAAGTAGAATATCGTGAAAATAAGTTATTTATGAGAGTCTAGCCCCCAAACCATCTTTGTTGGCGCTACCTCCCATCACTTCAACGAACTATCATTCCTGATTACCATAACTACCATTCTAAAGATTGTTGTCTCGTAATCGTTTTCGTTTCTCATATTTCTTTATCATGAACCAGTGACGATTTTGGAGATCAGCTTTGAAATTTAATGACTGAGCCACGTCCATAACTGTTCAGAAAAAAAAAACAACCAGAGAAACGAAAACGAATATGAGAAACGATTACGAGACAACAATCTTTAGAATGGTAGTTATGGTAATCAGGAATGGTAGTTCGTTGAAGTGGCGGGAGGTAGCGCTGAAACCCGTCAAGGATTGTTGGGCGCTAGACTCTCATTAAGTTATTAATTTATTGGTTGAAAAACATGTGTTTTATAACATTTTCCTGTCGGCAACAGGTGTTATCAAATTATTTTTTCCTCTTTGAAAACCAGCCAAATCTTCTCAACACATGTCATGAAGCTGTCGATATACTCATGCGTTACTTCCCTTATTTTTGTTGTTACCTACTCGGTTTTTCAATTCATTCCTGACTTCTGATTATATCAGCGACATGAGAAGAAAAACATACCTACCCAATCAGTCAACTAGGAAACGTAGCAGGCCACGCAGGACAGACGTTTACGTAAGTTATTATGTTGACATAGTACTAATGGATTGATACTGTAACAGGGTGGTCAAGGGTGGTTTGTTATAAAGCATCGAAGCAGGCAGATACTAATTAAGTACCTATAATGTTTATATCGTTCCTTAGCTCAGTTATAATGATAGGAACAAACTGTCAATCTAAGAGTAGAATTTGGATCATTGGACAAATTGTGATTTTTACATAATATTATAATCATAATTCTTGAAACATTTTTTTTACACACTTTACTACTTTGTTAGGGTCATAATGTATCAATAACTACCTACCTATCTGAACCCAAATGTCCTGTTCTGAAGAAATAAGTGGCACCTGCAAATAATGTTTTTAATAAAGGTGTACAGCAGTTTCTACGGTTTTGAAAATGTTTTTGATTGAACGACGTCAGGAAAACTGATGAAATGCTTCTCTAGTTGAACACATTTGATTAGATTTTTATGTTGCGTTTCATGACAAACTTAATAGGGTGAAAGGTTCAATGTATCAGCGTCATTACTGAAGAACAAGTTGACTAGACAAAGAGTAGTTAGGTAGGCACCTAAGTTACTGACATCAGTTATTACAAATAACTTAATTATTTAGTAGGTGGGTACCGAATTACCTTAATTGTAGACCAAATATAACTACAACATTTTATACTGGAATTTGTGAAGACAAACTGTGATAGATAACTCTTTATGTATATACTTTCAAAGACCGTTATTTCTTCCACTCCGAAATACAAGGTTTTTGTGGTTACGAGAATTAAACTTTGTTTTGTAAAATATCCTCGACTGTTTATAACTGGTACCAATAATTGGTAAGGAAATTTTAACAGAAAAAATATCGGACTTTGTAAAAGTACATATAAATAATAGATTATTTTACTACCTCCAAATAAAATTTATTTTTTCAGTTAGTGTTTTTTCATATTTTCTCCCATGTTGTCAAACAGCGATTCTTGAAGGTCAGGTTGGTTTACAATATTAGATTAGAGAGTTTTTGGTGGCAGAATCTGGTGGGCCCTGTTAACTATGGACTAGCGCGAACAACAGAGGATGCTACCCAGTTGAAGGAGGAAGCCCGCTAACTATTGTCAGGGGGGAAGGGAGGGGCTCGTGACGGTGGGCCTCTAGGAACGGGTGTCTGTCTGGGAGCACCTTTTCATCGTCGCCCGCTGTTAGGGGGAGGCAAATTCATCTTCACCCACGAACTCCGAGCTTTGTGAAGAGGTTCCATGGGCCCATTAGTGGTAGCCAAAAACTCTCTAATAAGTAGGCAGTATCCATAGAGGAGGTGGCAACTCCCGCTAGGCGGACTGGTGGTAAAAGTAGTTTCTCGTACGTCCAATGGAGTGCTCTGATTAAAATACCTTGGAGAGATCACATCAACTTCATACGAGTGCCAACTTTTTACATTTTTTTCTGTTGGTGGGTGAAACGACTCTGGGGTTTTTGGGTCCTTTTTGTAATAGAAGAATGGGTCGACATTATCTCATGTCAGACAGAAGACATATCATCCAACTCAACAACATAATTAATTAATGTTTAAAATTATGAATGACACTCGAAAAAAGTTGATGGGATGTGATCTCTCCAAGGTATTTTAATCAGAACACTCTATTGGACGTACGAGAAACTACTTTTACCACCAGCGCGCCTAGCGGGAGTTGCCACCTCTTCTACGGATACTGCCTTGAATTAAGCTGGGTTCACATAGGTGCGTAATGTCCATAATGCGTAATGCGCAAAAAGAGAAGTGGGGGTGTTCCGTAATGCAGAAAAGAGCGTTCACATGGCTGAATGATTACGGGACTACGCAGAAGCCCGCAGTATGTTCTGCTCAGAATTGTTTCCAAACCAAAACAATGATTCTGGTTGTTTTGTCAATAAAAGAGACCGAGTCAATTAACTTTCTTGGAACAAATGACGGGAGTTTGTAAAGAAGTTTACCGAAGATTGTCGAAGTTCATCCATAATGCGCAAAATATCCAATTTTTCAAAACGATACACTCAGCTCCAAAAGTCGACATCCGCAAAGATCAGTCCCTCCCCCTCAATTGGCTCCAGCCAATAGCATCCAATTACGCCCTACGGATTACGGACATTACGCACCTATGTGAACCAAGCTTTAGACTATACCTACAGAAATATTCTCCTCTTCTGTGACATAAGAGAATCCAACGAGCGTACACAGGGTGTCGACAAAACAGGTCTCATTCCTTGAAGGGGTCGATTCTACAATTAATTTGCAACAGAAAATGTCTCAGCAATTTTTTGTAGATTTATTTCAATTTTAACCCATTAGTGACCGTAATTATTTTTTTCTAAAATTTCTGGTGAAATTTGGTAAGATACTTCATATAACGTCTAGAAGCACTGGAAAAATAATATTAAAAATTTCGGCATGCGAAAAGGTGGTATGAAGGGGTGTGCCCAAATTAGCCCTCTGGGCACTCAGCACTAGCAGTCATGAACGATCATTTTTAACAGTTTATTGAAGTATGTAAAACCAAAGAACCGTCAAAAAAGTTGAAAACCGTAAATTTTGTCGAATAAATTAAAAAACTGGGCAACTAACATATTATCTCAAAAAATTTGAGTGGAATGTATCGAAATAGTCAATGCACATGCCCTGCTTGAACATCTTGCACACATGGCGCATAATCAAGCAGGGCAGTTACCTAATTCCTGCGTATCTCTTCATTTTCTTCCCCTCTGTAAAAAAAAAATGTGGTGGTCTATATTATCATTGCATCGCTGACCCTAGATGTAGAAATAGGTCTTCCAGAAGTCACTGGATGTCTCCGGGCGACAACATAGCCTATCAAAAACGTCTGGGCCAATTCCATCTGAACTGCAATAATTGCAATAATTTCTCAATTATTGAGAAACTTTAGAACTCTTCTTTCGAAAACTCGTACCTATAAAACTTTTTCCCTATGACAGAATACTTCAAAATGCCTATTTTAGAGATTTTCTGTTACTTGTTTGTGCTACTCAAAATTATATGAAAGGAGAACACATTTACATAGTTTTCTCTTACACTTGCAAAATTCAAGTTTTTTATATTTCAATGAAATTGAAAAATCGAGAAATATGCCAACTGGTTAAATTAGGACATATGGAAAGAGCTGGTAAGAGTGGAGTTGATATTTCACATCTTCTATGGCAATATCCACCCTTTTTGGGTAGATGCGTCTATCCCCAAGAAAAATATCACCATTTCTTGTTTCTTATGCCAACGCGGCAAGCAGCGTGCACTTGTCCGGCAATTGTTACCAGTAAAAGGGGTTTTGAGGGAGAACAATAAATCTCCACAAAACATTTAAATTCTTCAACAGAAATTGACGGATATTTTGAATTTATTTCAAGTGAGTTTGGTTCATATAGGTACTTCATTATTCCCCAACGAAGGGTTGATCGCGTCTTGGAGGTTCATTCCGGTCTACAAACAATGAAATATAAGAAATTATAAGATGGTAAAAATCATCAGATGGTAATAATTAACGAAAGAATGTCATCTCAAAATAAAATCGATCAAATATCAAATCTGTTGGAATAATTCACGGCATGCTTATGATGACTATGTGTATACGAAAGTGTCGCCAAGTGCCCAGAGGGCTAATTTGGGAACACCATGATATAGCTCAGTTTTTCACGGAGCTACTACGGGATATTTACTCAGTTATGAACTTTTCTCGTAGGGTAACAACCGTAATCTAAAACTATGCAAAGAAATACCGTCAAAATAAAAATTTGAAACACTAATGGCAATAAATGCCGCAGCCCATCAACGACCAGATTGTCACTCATCTTGGCGACTGAATAAACCACACTGAGCAACTGATTCATTCAAACTGAATGCACTCCTAACTTAGTAGGGAATCTAGGTAGCTTGTAAGACCAAAATGTAAACAATACAATCAAAATTACACCAAGAATTGGGAGAATTGTGGGACCAGGTTTGTTGTTCCGCTACTAGCCCGCTGGGCTCTAATGGGTTAAAGTATTTTTTCATGATTTTGACCTTAAATCATTAATTTAATTCATTAATTTAATTTGCTGTGATAATAACAATTTGACGATACCGTTAAAAAAGCATTAAATTTCCCTTAATTTCTCCCTTAAATTCGATTGTACAATATTTGTTGATTAAACCTTTGGAAAGCTGAGATTCTTCTATGTACGGACATTTTTTTTCGATTTTTGGATTGCACATTACTTACCTTGAAAGGTAAATCTTCAAATTTTGAGGGTAGGTTTTTATTCTTACTTGATTCCAATGGTTCTTCATCGAAAACAACCTTTGAGAAAGTACTAATCTAGGTAGTAGATGTAGAAAAAATTGTTGAACTTTGCACTCATCTTCTTTAGCATCCATATTGAAGCTGGGAGTTGGAACTTTAGAGCATCCATTTAAACCCTGAAGCGAATTTACCGCTCGCAGCGGCGTGAACAGAAACACTTTTTTGAAGCTAAATTCAACTCCCGATACAAACGGCAGTGGAATATTTTTTTCGGGTCCCTTGGAGCTCCCTGCGACTTTTATGTTTTTTCTTCGGGGAGTCGCCATTTTGAATTCACGGTTGTGCCCGAGACCGTGGTTCTGTCCCCTTATTTTTTTGATTTCCCGTCAGTTAAGTTGAGTTTCCAGTTTCACTTTGATGAATAACTGAAAAGCAAATGGCCTGTTTGGTAACTTTGAAACAAGAGATAAAAACTTTGGAGGCCGTGTTTCCCAAAACGCACGACCGTTTTCAGATAATCTCCGCGAGTGTAGATGAACTGAGTTGTAAATTTGTTGGGAGCAATGGAAGGAAATACGAAATCAACGCCAACATCACGGTAAGCAATTTCTATGATACCCGATTTCTGCCTAAATTATCCTGTCAAACCACGACAAAAACGATTCGAACCAATTATGTTTCATCAGTGAACATTGTACAAGTTGTGAAACAAAGGGACTTCTCCGTTCTGTTGCCTTATTATTTATCTCTTTGTTCTCTGGTGTACTTTGAAATTTGATTACTTTTTTGTCGTTTTCACTCTTATTTTAATTGTTTATTGTTAAGACGTTGATTCGTAACCATTCCAACCACTTTGTTGACATTCGTATGCGATCATTACTGCTCTTGACAATGACAATGTCTACGTAACCTTGTAGGTCAACATGGCCAAAGAACCGTTCGTCCTCTTGGGTTCATTTCCTTTTTCATTAGGAAAATCTTCATCTTCTGTTGGTCTCGGTGTGTCATTCATCGTGCCCAGAATTGTTATTGTTCTGGGCTCTTCGAATGGGACATGCAACAATTCCGTTTATCCCATTGCTGTTCAGAACCATTTTTTTTGTTCATCCACCATTCCGTATTTTTGTCAACTCAACACCTGTCCAGCTTGGTTCCTACCTACCTTCCGTGTAGGTATAAAAAATTGTGAAGAACGGCAGTCTCTTTTCACGTTATACTTACCTGACACAGATTAGTTACCTACCTTCCAACTAGGTTCTTACCTCAGACTGCTACTTGATGTAACATTTAAAATAAAATGGAAGACTAATTATGGATGGTTGAGGTAAAAGAACAAAATAATTAGTTTCATCTTTGATAAAAGAAGGTCAATTTCGTATCGATAATTAACCCCTGGTGTGTATAAACCCTCAGATGGACTCCCGGTTATAAAGGGTCTGACGGACACGCAGCAACTATAAAGTTGTTTTTGAGACACATGATGGGTTAATTATATATTTTTCGTCAAACCAACCTTTAATTAGTTAAAATTAAGTAATGAGACTTACTGTCAAGTAGTCTATGGGAGTCTCAAGGAGTCTAATTTGAACAGAATTCCAAAAACTATGACCAACGATACCCAACAAGCGAATTCAAGTTCAACAACCCCCCCCCCCCCCTTCTGCGCTCCTGGAACGATGCCAGTCTAGGTAGGTAATCCGCAGAAATTCAAATCCGCGTTCAAGGTGAAACACACAAAAACCCACGAAATATGCGGTTTATGGTGGCACAAAGGATACTTAATTCATGAAAATCAAGAGCTACACTCCTGCTCAAAATTAGCGCACCACCATCCATTTTTTCGTTTATCTCTTCCCTTCTTCCCTTATAAATTTTGTATCCCGGACTGGCCACCAAGGAGCCTAAACATGAATTCGATAGAGCATGTTTGGGACATGCTGAAAAGAAGAATTCGAGCCAGAGATCCACCATCAGACAATCTTCAGCAGCTGGGAACAGCAGCGAAAGAGGAGTGGGACAATATCCCTAGGAAGGTATCCAAAACTTGATTAGAGGCATCGGTCGATAGCTGCACGCCCTCATCCTAGCTAGAGGAGGTAATACCAAGTATTGAAAAGCTAAACTGGCATAATTCAAACCTTTTTTTCAATTTTTATAATTTCACCACAAGAAGTACATTTTTCTATAATTCATTAAAAACATATTTTTTTCTCGAATTTGTGCCTTTTTTGGTTACATTTTTTTTTCTGAGTTTGCAAACAATGTGTGCAAATAGATAAAAACTTGATTAAGGAAAAAATAAGGGGGCAAACAAAGAAATAGATGGTGGTGCACTAATTTTGAGCAGGAGTATATATTGATAATGTCCACTCAATTTCATAGTTTGGGTACATTAATAAGGTATAAAGGAACCAACATTTTGAAAAATCGTTTATTTTGTGAATATTATCCCCCCTCTTATCCCCCTCCTCAAGCTAACTTCGATATTCTGGTGAAATGATATAGAACTCGGAAGTCATCTGAACAAAACAAGAATTTCTTAAATCGGACGGAAATCGAGGCCTGGTCAGAGTACACAAAATTATGCCCGAAAAAGTAAAACAAAGTACTTTTCGTGGCGGTTAGATCACAGCTGAAGGTTTGAAATTGAACCTTCTATAAAAGGGGGGTAGGTAAAGAGCTCCTGGGATATTTTAGGTGCTCACTGCTGTCAACATACTTGACTGAAATTTCACTCGCGTCTGTCAGACACTTTATACACACCAGCGGTTAACACTGTTGTCTACCTAAAGGGCTGTAATTAAGATCTCTGATGGATCATCCTATTAATCGAATAGGTAATAGGTATTCACTACCTACCTACTCCAATATTTAGCTACTGGTTTACTTCCTTCATCTACTCATATCCCAACATTTTAATACAAATTCGGTACCTACCTATCTGTTACCAGGTAACTACCTGCTAGATGCACTAAACAGTTACATTGTGGAACCTGATCGATAGTTGTTATCAAAACTGACAAAGTTGCTAGGCCTCACAAATTAAAAGCTCGAGAACTAGCAGATTCGCTCAAAATTTCCGATTTACGAGGTTTCTCAGATATATTTTGGTGATCATAGAGGAAGAGCGTGTGTTTTAATACATGTACTATAGAGCCGAAGTTATACTAAGGTGTTATGTTACCGTCTTTGGCCTCACATGAGAGGTATCCCAATCTACCTACCTACTCTAAACAGTTGGGGCACTTGCCAAGGTGCGAGTTAGGGATGAATCAGTGCAGGTATATTGTGCGCAAATCGTGCACATCAATCAGCCATTAGGTTCGTTCCATCAGAAAGCGACCAGTATATGCGCAGTTGCAATTACTGTTCCATCAGGGCGAGGTATCCAACAGATCCAGCAACCTCTGTTCCATCAGGATAATGAGGAATTTCACCATGTCGGAATTTCCTATTTTTGACCCTAAAATCGGATTCAGCACCTCGAAAAACCCCGTAAGGCAAACTTTCAGCCCCTACTTCCTAATTTACGAATAAACAAAACAGTGTAGAAAATACGGATGTTTAAAAAAACCGGGAAAATGACGTCATCCTGGAATAGTTCATTTATGGCCGCTTGAAGCGCTGATGTATAGTCCCCAGATGCAAAATTTCACAAAACAGTAAAGTTCAAAATCGAAAAACTGAAGAAAAAAATAGAAAAAGCAAGATTGGGAAAATTAGGTTTCCCCTGTTTTTGTTTGATAACTTTTCTCTTAGAAAACACAATTTCGTCGTCCCAATGGGCAACACTGGGAGGAGACGGCGATCCGAACAGCCCAATCAGCGAGCATTCCCGCTTCACGTCCGTTTTCCCGGTTAGTTTTGAAATAAAAAAAATTTGATTGTCTCCCAAAAATAACAGGAGACTTATTTTCCAAAATCAGCCCGATTTTCATCTATCCCACACCATTAACTATTCAGGAAAAATGCAAACATAATTCGGTGAAATTCCTCATTATGGGATAGTTCGAATTTGTCCCCTTCAAAGTTGTCCCCTGTGACACACTTTATGATGTTCTCTTCACTGGAGACACTGCGAGCAGCGAGGAATGAGTAATTCTTGAGAAGGATTCTGGTCAGAAAATACTAGATTCAGGATGCAAACAGAATTCGGTGAAATTCCTCATTCAATAATTGAATGAGGAATTTCACCGAATTCTGTCAATTATTGACTGCGGTTGAGCTGCAGTCGATCAGTTAACTGAAGTCAACTACTACAAGGAGTTCTGTTGGAAAGGAAACCTTTCCCATATGAAACCTCTTCCATAGTCTATTCATTCTAAAAGGGGACCCCATCATTCACTTTTCTTAAAATAAACCTATTGTATGAGTTAGAACTTCTTCCATGGTGGGGAGCATCAGTTTTCTCTAATGGGGAACTTGCATGGTTATGACTTAAGACCTTAATTTGGCAGATTCCAGGGAGGGCTTCACGAAGAGCTGAGATTGACCTAAAATGGGTCTTTCAATTTTATCCTAACCTATTTCCCTTTCTCACGTTTGCCTGGACCCGGACTCTTATCATCTGGGGCACCTAATTCTAGGTTCTAGATAGGTTCTAAGGAATATTGTTTTTACATGTTGTTTTTGTCAAACGGGCTACAAGTGGAATTCTTCTCGGAGGATCTGGGTCTTGTTGAATAGAGTTTGTAGGGGTCAGCAAATGCTGACAAGATCTGTTCTGAGCCAAGATTAAAAAATCTCTCAGTGAACCGGAGTTAGCCGCCGCGTCGGCTGACCTGCGCTAGAATGTCGAGAGTGGTGTTTGCGCCAACCATGAGTTTGTTTAAACTTTGGTCTCCCTTGTTTGTGATGATTGCTTCCAGGTGTGGTCTTGCCTTTCAAAGAGAGTTGGAAAGTCGAACGAAATGTAAGGACATTCGGACAAATCTAAAGGAGAACAAAAATACATTTATGCCACTCCTAATCTTTCGTTGGCTCTATTTTCTCTGCTCTCAGGATGAAATTTTATCGTTATTGAAGTAGACAGGACTCTCCGCTCTATGCCCCTATGTTAGTTTATTATTTTCAATAACAAACCTTTCTCAAGCAAGAAAAAATTGTAACCCCCCGCACCCGCACAAAATTTGATTTACGTTTCAAAGTATTCAAAATCCGAAAAATCGAATAAAAATTTTCCGTCCGTCCGCCGTGCCCGGTTCTCATGGACCAATTTTGAAGAAATTTGTTAGATCGGCTCCATTTGCTGTCAAATTGAGCCCCAAAGGTTTTGGTTATTGTCCGTCACTTCTAAGGGGTAAAAAGTGGGGAAACCGTTTTCAAAACTCCCTAGTCCAAAAACTTTTGATATACCTTCTGCTATTGTTGGTTTATTATTTTCAACAATGAACCATTGGAATCGAGCAAGAAAAAAATTGTAACCCCTCCCCCCTTTTTCGAAAATTTGATGGTTTACGTTTCAAAGTATGTAAAATCCGAAAATCGCTTAAAACATTTTCTGTCTCCGCCTTATGCGGCACTTTCAATAGTTCCCATGGACCGATTTAGTTGAAATTTGGTATACATGGGCCCCATTTGGGGTCTAGTTGTGCCCAGAAGCTTTTGGTTGATGTCAGTCACTTCTGAGGGGTGAAAATTAAGGGTTAAAATTTTCACGAGTGCCCCAGCTCGAAAACTCTCGAAATAAATGTATTGTTTTTTCACCAATTTTAAATAATATTGAATTTTAAGAATTTTTAGATACCACGCGGTGCTCTTTAGGACAAACCGTTCGCTCCCTACAAGAACTCGAGGGTTGGACTTACGATAAATCAGAAACACGAGTGTGAAAGAGACTCACCTTTGAAATTTAGCCGACCAAAATGCGATCGCTGTTCGTTTCTTCTTCCTCTTCTTCTGCTTCCTAGTTATCTGTTTATCCTAGTTATCTGTGTTGAATTCAGTTTTGCTTCCTTAGCAACCAGTATTCAAATTGTCATAATATGAAGGAACCACAACTCCCTATTTTTCGAATCGAGTGTGAAGCGTTTATTTCTTCCAAATAAACTTGATTGTGAAGGTGTGAAGGCAGTATGTGTAGTAGGTACCTATGGTTCTACGTCATGATGCGGTCGCCAAGCAGATAGCAGGTGCTTTGCCATCTAGCGGCTGGGAAGTTGAGAGGGAGAGATTATATCACGTGCCGAGTGACCAGGGTAAGAAGCCTGACAGGTCTTGCATTATCCTGGATGTCCAGGTTGTCAATGGCAGCTTTGGCATGGAGCAGACTTTGGCGGGCTAAGATAAGAAAGTATGATAGAAAAATCAGATTCGATTTACAGGAAGTGGTGTCAGAGTTAAAAGGAGTGTCACCCAACAACATCAGGGTGAAGGCTGCAACCTTGTCGTGGCGCGGGAAAAGTGCCCGGGAGTTGCGCGAGTTGGGCATCTCGGTAGGCGTACTCCGTGGTACCACCACCCGAGTACTGCTCGGCTCATATTTGAACTGGTGGCCCTTTTATAGAGGCACTTCCCTTCATCTCTCTCTCCCACCCCCACCTTCCTCATCGTCCCTCATCCCTAGGGCCAGGACCTTTCTAAGGGCTCAAAGAATGTGTTACCGTGTAACATCACATCAGCGTCAATCAACAAACCTGTAGTTCATGCCACCGTAACTGGTGGAAAATGAAACTAGGAACTATTGCAGGTAAAATGAAAAAAGGGGAATTTAAAACAACAATTCAGCTATAAATATTTAATAAAATTATCAGGAGCCACAGCCTTGAGAAAACATAGTTGATTACCAATTACTGTTGCAGTGTTAATTATTGGTTTGTTGATTGACGCTGATGTGATTTTACACGGTAACACATCCTTTGAGCCCTGAGGAAGGTGATAAATTCCCCGAAAGCTCGGCAAGAGAGGAGTGTGGCGGAGCCACAAGTTCATTTATTCATTTATTCCCAACGTTTTAATCTAAAAAGTTAAATTTCACGGTTACAAGACTTAAATTATTATTTCGGTCAATTCAGTTACCAAGTTACTACCCTATTATTTCAGGTGTTAAAAATAAAAGTATTCATTCGCTGTTGTACGGTCTGTTTGACAAAATAATAATTCCTATAAAAGTTCAAACGCACCACAAGGAGTTTTATTTCTGAAAACCTAATTCCCAATCAATTGACAAATAATTGTTGGGTCGATCATGAAAATAATAAAATGAAATAATTTGCTGTGTTTTTTTCATTAATTTGAAATTTCCAACATTTTGTAGAATTTTTTTTTTAATCGCCCAAAGTCTGTAGAACCAATTGATCGCTTAAAGAGCATAATTAATTACCTAATTAGCGAATGTTTCGTGACGTTTTCCCTTCTATTAAGAACAGAGTAGGTCCGAAGGTTTCTGGTGAATCTGAAACCCGAGTGTGGGTCGCTTTTTGCTTCCGAGTCTACCAAGGTAGCGGAAGCTTTGTTTTCACTTTTCAAGGACGAAAAAAAAAGTTCTCCAAAATCAAAATTTCCACTCGCGTTTTGCGTTTTAGACCTTTCTGAACAATTTTGGTTCCGTGTCTGTCTGTCTGTCATGAATTCCTTGTAACGGGCACTATACGAAGTTATTGTCCGATTTCTATGCATTTTCAGGGATTGTGCGGGTTGGTGTGTAGACAGTCCCCTATGAAAATCATCACCCACGGACTGATAGCAGCGACTGCGCATGCGCAAACGTGAATTCCTTGTAACGGCCATAACTTCTACATTTTCCACCCGATTTCAATGAAATTTGTAGAGATGTTATTGAGTAGTGTTTAGATGGTCCCCTATGAAAATAATAGAGAACGGTTTTTCATAGAGGGATTCATTCATAGAGGAATGGTCCCCTGTGAGAATCTCAAATCCTATTCATTGCATCACTAGGCCTCAATAGATCAGAGGTAGCGCATAGAATTATCCCCTAGGGGTCGCGGGTTCGAATCCCAGCCGAGGCTAAGCATTTTTTGATCCAATCACATATATCTACTCACTTACATTTTTCATCCGAATTTGATGAAATTTTCTAGGATTGTCCAGATTAGCATGTAGATGGTCCCTATGAGGGTAGTGAAAGGTACTTAGAGATTGGTGTTTGAGATTAACTACTATGCATCGGATCATCTATATAATCGGGTAATGGATACGAGGAAGCTATGTGCCACACCCACTTGGCAGACGATTTTTCTTTGCGCTAAACAGAACATAATTATGTATTATAAATCACAAATTCCTCATATTTCGTAGAAAATAGACAGTGACTTCAAGGCGTTGAAGAGGTCATGTAGGGTTTTGAGTTGTCCAAAAGTTTCTTGCGTTTCTTGGAATGGTCGAGGGAGAGAAGAACACTGGACATTCGACGAGCAGATGGTAGACCGTCGATGTGCATTGGCATGAATGGGGTATTTCGATCAATTTTTTTTAATTTTTTTTTTAAAGAGTATGGCTCAGGAATAACGGTAATCGGGTCTGTTCGTCTAGAAAATGTTTTTAAAAAATCAGAGAAGCTAAGGAAAGTTGAAGATTTGAATGGTGTGACGTAGCTAGCCAATCGTGACGTAGCTAGCCGTCTTTGAAAAAAGTATCCATGCACAGAAACCCTTGAAAGACCTCTTGGATACTACAAAATACAACTCACACACGCGCGCGGCGTAGTCCTTGCCTAGTGTGTGTGCATTTGTAGCGGCCCGCCTTTTTCAAACGTGTGATCTCTTTAATTAATTTTTCTACCACATGTTATAGTATCATTGGGCTTAAAGTTGTAGTATATAGGTTTTCAAGGGTGCTGAATCTAAATTTGAGGTCAAAAACCTGAATTTCCGACCCACCGAAATACCCCATTGCAAACAGGTGGAGGTGGTCGTGGTTGAGATTCCATGAGGTAACCATGGGTAAGTCTCGTATGGCCGATCCGCACTCTTGTTAGGACGATTTCTTCTCGACGAGAGTGTTGAACTGATCCATCTGCTTGTTTCTTTGTTCGAGGAAGACCAAGCTCGAACATTTTTTTTAACTTTCCATAGCTTTTGACAGTCTATACGACTCCACTCTGTTTGCCATTCAGCCCATACTGTAGCCTTGAAAGTTGGAGTGCAATCTGAACGAATATGTATTTGTGAGGAAATTGCTTCGTTACTTGCATGTTTCGCGGCTTGATCTACCATTTCATTCCCAGGTATGCCATAATGTCCAGGAGTCCAGAAAAGGGTGACAGTTACACCGTTATCTAGGATGGAAATGAGGCAAATTTCAGCTGATCGAATGTGATCTTTTGCATACGGGTATATCCCCAGTAAAAATGAACTGTTGTGTAATACTTTTTTGTAATTTTCACAATCTCATTCTTTGATATGCTTTCAGGAAACGTATCCGTCGACGCCGCCAGTTTGGTTTGCTGTTTCTGAAGACACGAGCATCACAAACGCAGTTCAAATCCTGAGCAACACCACCGGACGGGACAATCACGTAAATTAACATAATATTTTCCAATCTGTACTTATAGGAAATCCCCTTGTATTATTTGTTGTTTCTCTATCCAGAACCGATATCTCTCTAAACAAGTTTTTTTCATTAACCCTAATTGGACCATGGTGTCATCAGTGTCACCGAAAACATCTTAGGAATTCCACAGCTGTCCCAACGTGTCACCAGATTAACTAGATTAAAATTGCAATTCAAAAATTGATGGACAGAGCTAAATTTTTTGAACTATTTTTTAGAACTAAAAAAATGATGTTATGACAAAAAATTGAAAATTTTGTCATCGATTTCCATGGACTTTTTTTTCATAATTCTATTTTGAGACTTCCAATAGCCCAAAAAAATCTGCTGTCCATTACATTTAGAATTGCAATTTAATTTTGGTTACTCCAGCGACACTTTCGGACATCTGTGGAGTTCCAGAGATGTTTACGGTGACGCTAGTGATAACATGGTCCAATAAGGGTTAAGGAATATTCCCGTCATATAATTGAGTAAAATATTCCCGTATAATATGAGTATATTCCTCTTATTTATAAAGGTATATTCCAGTATAATATGAGTTGGTGTTTTAAAATAACGTATGCTGGGGTTACTTGAGTACAAATCTGAGGTTTATCCTCATTTCATTTTATTGAAAACGGTGAACCATCAACTATAATATACTAGGTACACGAAACCTCTTGATCTCTAGTTTTCAATAATAAGAAGTTAGATTTAGATAATAAGAATAAATAGAAGTTAGATTTTTATATCCTTCAAGTTAAATTCAAGAAACGTTTTCACATCTGTAAGTGTCCTCATCTCACCTTGCAAAATGGGATCAGTTGAGTACTGTCTCGTTTTTCGTCGTTGAAGCCCGTTAAAAGTTATGTAATACTCATTTTAACCCTCAAAACTGATAGACTGAAACATTCTACGAAGAAAAACACATATTGCAACTCGATGTTTAACCTAGTGACCAAACTTGAAATCACTGTACTTAGCTGTTGACCATAACTAGCTTTCGATTCACCGTTGTATGACCAGTATTGAGGTAATATTGATTCTCTAAGACTTGAGAAGTAATAACAAAAATATACATCTTTAGTACAAAGACATAAACCTTTAAAAAACAAGAAATAAGACATGAAAATGACTCAAATGCCAGGAAACATGATTGACAAGATTACATCACGAATAGACTTAAAATGACGATATTATAATTATTTAAATCTCACGTTACAAAGAAGTAAATTGAAATTACAGTGCTGCCAAACTCAAACAAATTCAATTAATTCAATTCAATTAATTAATTCAATTCAATTAATTAATTCAATTCAATTAATGATTACCCATTTCCAGCCACTAATGCGTTTTTGCATTCATATTTATGATTTTTTTAAATATTGAAAATAGTGGTAAATCTTTGCAGGAGAATTTTTTCTCGATCATGCTGTTCCTAAACTTTTCAGAAAAAGTTTTCTTTGATCTTCGGGAGCTCAATGCAATTTTTGAAATTTTTTGAAAAGGAGGCCTCTTGGGCGTAGGCAAGAGTATGGTGGTTCAAATTGGATTCTGGACGAGTGTGCTTTCTGGGCCATGAGTTGAAACATATTCCGGTCCGAAAATAGACTTTTATATTCTACCAAAACAATGAAGTGGATAAATCATATCGATTTGGAAAACTGAGGCCTCTCAAATCTCATTAAAAAGTCAATTTCATAAAATATCGAGTAAGTAAAAGTAAAGTAAACAACCATTTCAGGTTGGATTTTCGTCCGACTGCCATTCCTGGATATCGAGTACTTATTTTTGCTCTCGATTGGGGAGCAAATGATGCTTTATTTCGGCTGGCTTCTGTAAAACAGTTCATCCTCCTCTCCTCAATATTAATTTATTTCTACCCTTGGCTTGAAATGGGTTTAAAATTATAAAATGGTCCAATTTGCTGCTCTTTTCGTCTTGATTCTGACACTGAGTTCATTTTTGTTGCGTTTGAAAAAAAAAAAAACGTGACCCATTCCTACCAAAAAAAGAAAAAAGATCATTATAAACATTTACCTATTTTGTTTTTGGGTTATTAAAAAATGTTCTCAAACGTCCCCACTAATCGTCATCTATCATGAATATGTAAATAAATACCCAAGAATAACACTTTCCTTGGTAATTCCTGTTATGCCTCTTACTCTGAGAGGGGTGTAATGACAACTCAACTCTATTTTCAAACTTGGAACATTCTCTGACAGCGTTTTCTTTTGTCTCTTTTCAATAAAGTAATTTCTTCTCTGAGACTCTTCTTACATATGTAGCGAGTATTGGTTCGATTTGACCCTGAATATGACCTCCAGTGATGAGTGAATGACTCGGATAGTGAGTGGTGTCTCTAAATAGAAAAACAAAATTAGTGCGTCAAACGTTTCCTAGCTGTTTGATAACATTTTGAAGATCTCATCGAGTATTTTTCATTTTACTGAAGTTTAATGCCTGAAAAGGACACAACTTTGGCATTATTTCCAAAATTTACATGAAGTAGAAATTGGTTTAGGTAAATTTTCAAATCGTTTGTCAGGCCTACATCATTCAACTTATGGAGTCTTAACTTTTTAAGACGTCCAACAGTAAGACTTGTTCTTGAGAAATCGCTTTTCATCCATCGAAGTTCAGATTGTCATTTGGTGTTACAGCACAATATAAACTTTCATCTTGAAAATTCGCTCATGTAGTCACTTGGTCACCACATAAAAGTAAATTAAAAAATTAAAAATAAAAATTTTCCCTGAAATCACTTGAAATAGTTAGGGTTTTTTGTTCGCTATTTCATTGCATTCTGCATTTATGATTTCAAAGAACTCTCGTTTCTTAGGTTATAAATCAAGTTGGAATACTGGTGAGGGAGCTATGCAGGTTGCACAGCGTGCCAGAGCCCGAGGAGCTTGAAAGACTTGCGCTTGGTGAGTTTCGTCTCCACTCTTTTATGTTTTAATAGTGATATTTGATCATTATTCTGCAGTCATCTTGTTGTTAACTCACATAATGTATAATGGGAAATTATTACTCAGGATGTCCAGACAAAAACCCCTCTCTAAAACGGTAATTTCTGTGTTTATTTTGTATATATTTTTAAGAATCTGCATTTTTTTTAATGATCAACAACAAATCAACAGCAAACACTGTCTTTTCAAATGGAAACCCCCTTTGTTATTGCCGATTTGGATTCTACGCAGAACTTTGTACATATTTGACTCTTCATTCGTGTTTTTAGCTCCCGCAACCCCTTCTGCGGACGCGCAAAGTTGCCTAACTGCCAAAATTGCACAAAATATGGATTCTAGTAAACCCCAAGAGTAGTACATGAATTTCCATTATATTTTAACGCTGATTCACATGATACTTTTTTTAGTTGACCCCTTTTTTTTATCGAAACAATGACCAAAAATTGGTTATTTTTAGGACGTCCCACCGTAAGACTTGGGCGTCCTTATTCGATCGATCTGGGGTGAAGGAAGACAACACAACAGAAGAAAAAAATAGCCAACCATTAATCCGTTTTAGACCATTCTGAATCCAAATCCGCCAAAAAAACCATATGGATGTCTGTGTGTGTGACAAAATCTTGTGTCGTTTGCCCAGGCCTTAGTTTTCAACCGATTTGCGTGTTTATTTTTTTGTCCGACTCAGAAATCTTCCAAATTGCTCATTATTTCACCAGAGTATCAAAATTAGCATGGGAAGGGGGCGAAAATATTCACAAAATATCCGATTTTGCAATATTTCGGTTCCTTTATAGCATTGAAATTTAGGAAAAATTCTCATTATACCTCCGGATTTTCATGAATTCGGGGGTGAACTCGAATTCGCATGTTGGGTATCGTAGATCATGGATTTTAAAATACTTTTCAAATTTGAGGCTCCCATGCCCCTAGAAATGTTAAGGGTAGTGGGTAGGCAGAAAATGAAAAAAATAATCGATTTTTTTTAATTGCTTAAAAAAACTAGACAATGTAACGAATAAAATGATGTATTGGAAATTTTTCTTGGATGCTCATAAGTGCACCAAAAAAAATTATAAATCCGGCTGGACGACGGAGTTGCGACGTCTTCACACAATGCTGAGCTAGTTGACGGCTGATCAACTTCCTGCACCGGTTTATTATCCCATCTTTTAGGAGGATTCCTTTTTTGTTTTTTGAAAACAGGTTTAGCCTTCCCCATTCTGACGAAAGTTGTAAGCTAAAGAGTAAAAACTATATATTTATACCGAAGTAAAATTGCGCAACTAGAGAAAGAGACGTAGAGATGACAATGATGACAACAGAAATAAACAAAGTCGGTATGATAACAGTGCTGGATACTCTAAAATTGCATAAGATCAGGTGATAATCAGCGCAGTGTTATTCTTCTTCATTCATTCCACATCACGTCCTGCATCATTATGTATCGTGCAGGGCACTGAAGTTGTGTGGAGATGCGTGGAGGCAAACTATTCAGAAAAACTGCTGTCCTGAAAAATAACTTTTTTTCTACTTTGGGTATCATTTTCTCAGGAACGTTTCGTCGCAGCCAAGTGATCCAATTTTTTCCTGATATAAGAATATAAGATCTTCAATTAAGTCGGATAGTTTTGTGAAATAAGGCTTGGCTTAGGCGGTACGATTTTATGAATAAAAAAGAACCGGGGTCAAAAAAGCCACTTTTTGGATCCCATGTAAAAAATATTTTTTTTATTCGTATCGAAAAACTATCCGATTTGATAGAAGAGAAAGGCTATATGTACATGCTGTAAAAATTTGAACAAGATAGCACTGACAGGCACCGAGGAAAAGATACTTGAAAATCGCCAAATCGCCTGTTTATTTTGGTAGTTACCCACTACCCATCACTTTTTTTTTGTGGACGGTCTAAACCAACAAAATGTAAACAATTCAACGTCAACGAAAAACATGAACGAACTTGGTTCTGTAAATAGAAATCCGAAGTGTCTGCTCCTAAGATTAGTTTACATGTGAATAATTCACATTCTTAATTATTAAGAATAAGGTTCAGGAAATGTGGCAGCTCGTAGTAACAACCTGTTCGATTTTGCAGGTTTATGCTTCACTTCTGAGTAGAGATGGGCGGTATTTAACGTAACAGTTGAAAATAACCTATTACCGGGTTTCGTTAATTCCGCATGGAAACTATTACCAAAATAACCCTGTTATTAAATAACGTTAAGGATGTCAGGAATAACATGATAGAAAACCCGACTTAGGTAGGATAATAACCAGAAATCAACGAAATACTTTGGAATGGAATAACTTGATAAACTCTCTCTCCTGAAATGCATGCATTACTTAACAATATGTTTTATCGCAGATTTGGATTCCACGCAAAATTTCATACATTTTCGACTTAGTTTTAATCTCCCATTTTACAGTTTTCAACCAAACATCAAAAATCAATCCTAGTAAACATCTAAAAACAGGCGCTTGAATGAACAAAAACTGACATCCTCCTGTTTTTCAACTTTTATATTTTCTACACTGTTTTGTTTATTCGTAAATTAGGAAGTACGGGCTGAAAGTTTTGTAGGGGGGTTTTTCGAGGTGTTGAATCCGATTTCGGGATCAAAAATAGGAAACTCCGACATGGTGAAATTCCTCCTATTATTCCGCAAAATAAGTTGCGCGCTAAAAAAAAATAAAAAAGATTGAGGAGTCAGAAATTTAAGAAATTTTGCTTAGAATCCAAATCTGCAATAAAGAGTGGGTTCTCCAATTGAATGCGCAATAGCAACGTGGTAATATTTGAGGTCTTAGGAAAAAACAAGCAGCATTAAAAAAATACCACAGAAATTATAGTTTTAGGGGGGGTCTTTTGTCTGTTGACCACCCTGTTTATACCTGAGCACACTGTATTTGAGTGTGCTTAGATTTGTATTATGATTTTCCTTTTAAAAGGCAAGTCCCAATAATGTTCAGATTTTCAAGACTTTATTTTTTGAATAGAATTAATTATTTTAATAATAAATTTTGATTTTAATTTGATTTTAATAATTTTTAGTTGATTATTTTTTAGAATAACCGAGGATTTATATATGCAGCTCATTCAGTGTAGGCAGTACTGAATTAATAATACTTCCTATTTGTAGGTATTTGGAACTGCGGTGTCCCAGCTGAGGCTCCTCCAACTCCTCCTCACAATGATGACGACGATGATGATGATGAAGAGAACGACGACGACGAAGATCTTCACCTCGAAATGGACGATCCTGAGCCGGCCAACAAACACAAGGTAAGTTCCAAGTCCTGCTCAGGTTTTCTTTTTCTATTGCTGACGTCTAACCTCAAGTTTGTATTTAGCACCTTCTGAAACCAGACAGTACTGATTCGTAACTTGTCATTCCGCCAGTTTGGGGAGAAAAAGTTCTGAATTTATTGATGTTGAATTTTGCCTCACCTTTTTAATTTTTTGAAATAGGGTTCACTGTTATAAAAAATACCTTGACATAGTTGAAGAAGCATCCAAAAAATTTAGAGAATTTAAGGAAGATGAAAATGTTAAATGTAGCGGCATTCTGTTTATGGGGGCATTCATGTTGCGACTTATCTGGCCTTTTAACCAATCTGATTCCATTCATTCTGGTAGTGGTACCTCTGGAAGCGTAAATGAAACTATAGCTCACGTCATCAACACAGGAGCGCTGGTGAAGAGAAGAACGCAGACGCGAAAGTGACTCAAAAGAAGCAATTTGACTCACTATTTTTTGCAACACGATTATACCTATTAGTTTATCATACATTATTAGTCTTTAACATCTCTTATTTAGTTTCTACATTAGTGTTAATTTCGTTATTTGAATCACATTATTTGAGTTTCGTCTGGTCACAAGGGCGCCTACAACTCTTCCTGTTGACGTTCTTCGATACTATTTGCTGATACTTCTTTTACGCTTTGCCACAGCGCACAGGAGTGTGAATTCTGTCAGTTTTTGCGTCTTTTGCGGGAGGAACGCCGGGGTGAGACGTCCTCAGCTTCCCTCGATTTTTGCGGTGTTTTTTGACAGAGGCTTCACTTGTTTAGGCTTGTCTTGTATGGTAATTTTTTCCCTTGGGTGTTCCAGGTGTCAAACTTCATTCTAGGGCCCTATTATAGGATTTGACTTGAAATTCTAGAATCTAAAATTGAGGCAAATTCCCCATTGTTTCCGGATTCTGAGTCACTTGGTCAATTCAATAAAAATATACTTCATGTCCTAGGAGGAGATGGGTGTCGAACATCTAGCAGTTTTAGAGAGGCTACGCCAAACACAGAGACAAGATCATCTGAAAGGCTCTGTTTCTGGGTCAGTTCAAGCTACAGATAGACTCATGAAGGAGTTGCGGGACATCTACAGATCGGACTCTTTCAAGAAAGGTTGGTTAATTTTTCCTGATTCCTTCAACTCTATTAAGCATTCAACAAGAGTTCCGTCAAGAGGCCATTGTTGACAATTGATTTGAATTTACGTTTGTCCATAAAATCCAGGTTTTAGTAATCATGTTTTTATTGAAATTTTCATGGCGTTATTCAAAGAAAAACTTTCTAGTGCTCTCCGAAAATGTGGTTTATGCGGTTGATGTACTGATTGTTTATTGAGGTATGCACTTTGAAGCTTGTATGTGTCTTGGGATAGATTGCTTATGGATTTGGAATTGATGCTTTTTGTGGCGGGCATTTGGGGGGGGGGGGGGGGGAGATACCTTCTTAGCACCCGAGTTGGTACGTGTTAAATCTGAGAACTTGAGAATGCGCTAACGCATGTAATAAAGTAATTAGGCAATCGTACCAGAGATGTCGGTAATTGAACGTTTTCCCCCCACGCATAATATGGACAGACTGTTTTATGTCCTTTTCTCCTGGGAATCAAACAGTGCTGCTTCTGGTGCGAACCTTGTCAACCTCGCTATTGATAACACTACCACTGTTACCATGCGAAGCTACAGTTCAGACAACTAAGACCTGTGACGTGCCTAGCACGCTGTGTGGTTGAGTGGTGAGGGAGCCCATCTGATGAGCCATTCATGGATCTAACTTGATTCTGATGACTTGATACTTCTTTCTCGGCGTTGTGACTTCATCAAAAATTCCAAATTTAATTTTAAGATAACCACGCCCCCAAGCTAAGCAATATGGATGGGGCTATTTTGCATCCCCTCAGCTTATTCTATATTCTTTTTTCCATTTGGTGGTTTCTATACGTTGTGGAAGGCAACTCAGCAGCAGAGTTGGGAACAAAGT
Source organism: Apolygus lucorum (assembly GCA_009739505.2). Lineage (NCBI taxonomy): Eukaryota > Metazoa > Arthropoda > Insecta > Hemiptera > Miridae > Apolygus > Apolygus lucorum. The sequence goes on along the minus strand of CM019181.2, from coordinate 39,558,931 downwards.
AATTACCAGTAATCGCGGAAACGCACAAAATAATTTCAATTCCCCTTCCCCTGCCACTCTGGACCTCCAATTCCTAGTATGGCACAATATTTTCCACTATTTTTCAACGCTCAATCGGGCATGTTATCCAATTTTCAATTTGACTCAATTCTCTCAGCTCAGTTTCTTGGTTAAAAATGACGGGTAATCCTGAATTGTACCTGTCATTTTTGACTTTATGTAGTTGGTATTGGTAGTTATTAACTTCTAAACGTATGTAATTAATTACTCGAAATAATTTTAAAACATTAATTGCTAAATAAAGTAATTAACTACTCCAATAGCAGTAAGTAATTGGTAGGTCCAAAAATGAAGTAGTTATCAAGTCAAGTTGTTGCTCTTCCTTCAATTACCAATTACAGATATTTGTTATTCGACTGTGATTGATAATTTAATAGTAATTACCAGAAGTAATTAATTACTGACCAACTCCGCTGAGAATAATACGTGTGACCGAAAATTCAACGACATGCAAAAAGCTCAATTCCAAATCCCAAATTTATCATGGCTAGAATCGACTGTAGTTAGCATGTCCCTTTAACTCAGTCGCTTGAAACTCGAGGGAAACGAGTCAGAGATGTGCGAAATTACGATTACGAACTTAATATATGATGTGAAATGAAATAATAATAATAGATGAAATAATATATGAGTGCCTGATGTATGTCGTCAAACACCCCGAAACTTTTGCGAAGCCCTCCCACTCATACAGTACTCGCGGCGCACATTTGTTTTCGGTGCCCCAGTGTAGGATTAGTGCAGCCCGAAACTCAATGGGCTGGTGGTGTCTAAAATTTTATAACGTCCTTCCTGAAGACATAAAAGCCTCAAGTTTAAATAGATTTAAAAATATTTGCAAAAAACTCCTTACATCTATGGCATCTTTCAATTTTGACGAGTATTTTGATATGATGAGTAAGCAGTGCAATAATAGATTTTAGTCCTGAATTTATGTTTTATTTATTAAGTTTTTTGTCAATTTATTTATGACTTATGCTGCTGCCTGAGGAATATTAATAAAAGTACTCAGTCAGTTCAGCTTATAATAATCTATGTTTAGCCTTTAACTTTGTGTTACACTTGTGATTCTTGTAAATTTTGCTGTGATATTAGGATGGGGATTTTTGAATATTAATGTTGTATGTTACGAGTATATTGTTTTGTGAGTGGTTCTTTGTGTTTACCTTATGTATTCTTTTAATATTTATCTGGTCACTAATTATAATCAATTACTAGTCATTTTGCTTTTCCACTCTAGTCACCCATGTTCATGGGCGTTTGGCTGTTTGTCCCGGTCGGGGTGTCCTGGTCGGCCCGGGGGCGGCCCCCTTGTCTGGTTTTCTGCCATTGCCCCTATGGGCATATGTCGGGAACCGCCATGGTGGGTGGGTCCGGGCCCGGCTGGGTATCCTCTGGCCGGGCTTAACTGCCTTTGTGCATGGGTGGCTTTTTATTTATTTTTTTTTTGTTTTCTCATTTTACATTTCAAATTTCGCATTTTCCCTCTCCTTTTATCACTGTTTTGTTGCTTCACTGTTTTATTGTTAATATTCACATTGTTTTATTGTTGATATTGGGCTTTACAAATGTTGACTATTGTCACTGCAATTTTTTTGTTATACGGCAAATAAACTATTATTATTGTAATCACAAGCATAACAGGTGTAATTGGGGGGGGGGGGGGGTGCGACTCGATTTTTTAAGATTTTAATCGAAAGTAGACTACATTCTGAGAATTTTGGTACCAACCGCGACCTTCTAGCGTGAGTAGATATGTTTCTATGATTTTTCAAAGTTTCGACCGTTTATGACGTCACGCGCCCCTCTCGCTTGGGCGGGACCCCACAGCCCACTGTGACGTCATAAACGGTCGAAACTTTAAAAATTCATAGGAAAAGATTTACACACGCTAGAAGGTCGCGGTTGGTACCAAAATTCTCAGAATGAGGTCTCCCTTAGATTAAAAATAACAATAAACAGTTTTTCCTACCCATCGCACATCCTATTACGATTATGATTGCAATGTTAAACACAACTATGATCGTGATTATAGTGTAATCATACGAGCGTCGTTGGCGAATCTGACGTAGCTTCTGCCTGCCATCTGGTGTCTTATGTTGTAATTAGAGAATACTTGTGCGTTCCGTTGTGCTGTGAATTGCTTTTGTCTATGCAAGATCGTTTTTTGTGAAATGGCGGCCAAATTGCCGTCCAAGCGCCCTCCAGAAGATCCGTGATTCTCTGCGTGTCTTAAATTGAAGACCCTGAAGATACCAATGTAATCACACGATTTTCGTACGATTACAGCGTAATCATAGCCAAAAATGAGATGAAAACAGAATTAGTGGGTTTGTTAAACATTGATTACCTATTGAATTTTCATGGGAACGTGATCGATAGCAGTAAGTAGCTACCGGTGAAGACCAGTTCCCGTATAAAACATGCGCAAAAACCAAAAAAATTGGCAGCACAATATGGGGTAAGTAATAGATGGAGGACAGTTTTGACGTCCTGCGTGCCTTTAAAGACCCTAAAAATACGACTGTTATCACACGATTTTCGTATGATTACACGGTAATCATGAACTTTTTGTACGATTACATCGTGTAATCGCAGTCACACCTGTGATTATGATTGTAATCGTAATCATACCTGTGATTAACATTGTAATCTTAATCGTAACTACACCTTTTATGCTTGTGAATATAATAGTAATCGTGATTACGATCGGATTATATGATAGTTTTTGATAGAATTCAATGAGTTCTTCTCTTGTTCACTTATTGTTTGCTTGAACATTACAAGTTTACTAGAATAATAAATGAAAATTCTTTTATTATTCAGGAATGTACAGCATCGATCTCGTAAGCGAGTCTTTGTACGAGTGGAACGTTCGTTTGATGAGCGTCGACCCTGACTCCCCGCTTCACAATGATCTCCTCGAGCTGAAGGAGAAGGAAGGGAAGGACTCGATCCTCCTCAACATGCTCTTCAAAGAGACCTACCCCTTTGAACCGCCTTTTGTCAGAGTCGTGCACCCAGTCATCACGGGAGGATATGTTCTGGTATGAACACCTTGTTCTAATATGGTTTATGGAGCAGTTGAATGATGTTGTTACCTAATGTAGGAGTTGTTAATTTTGTTGGACAGTATAAATAAATTTTACTCGCTAGGTTTGACGTGTAATGATCTCCAGTCGGGGATCTAATTACTTGGAAATAGGGGTGAAATGAGACACGTAATCTGACGGGAATGAAGGAGGTATATTCAATAATAATTTACGTGAAACGGGCCGGACTTGGGGAAAAGAGGCATCGAGCCGCGATTGCTATAGTACTGTCTTATCGTATGACCTCCACCCCTCCCTACCCCTACTCAGGAAGTGCCATCCGTCCTTGAGTGATTTTATCATTACACTCCCCCCCCCCTGGTGAGAAAATTTGGGGTCATAGGGGACTGGTGATGCCAAATAATAACTGCTGATGAATTTTGGGAGGCGTCCCTGGGGAAACCGTCCTGGCCCACCTGTTGCACTCTGCAGTTGTCAGTTTACAGTTGGCTGGTCTGTGGGAGCCGTGCTTTCACTTATTAGTGATCTGCAGGTGGCAACAGTGTGGGCTAAGTGGGTGAAAACCCCAGGGTAATTGGTGTTGACTTTTTGCCTCCTTGTTTTAAGTTATGGGCTTTAGGGGGATGACACTCAAGAGCTTGGGAGTTATTAAGACTGATTACGACTTTGGGGGTGAAAAAACGACTGCTCATAGGCATCCCGAATCTTGTAACAAGAATAATTAAGTGCCACTTGATTCAAAGTAATTTTGTTGGCACTAATACTAAAGGCTCGGCCACACAGAAGGCGGGCTGACCGCGCGGACAGGTTCGCCCGACTCCCGCGGACTCTGTAACAAGGCATTTCGCATTGCCCCTGCCACACGGAGCGCGGACTGCCGCGGCGGGCAACTTCTGTCCACGCCAGAGCGCTCTATTTTTGGATATTGTTGTATCTCTGTAATTAGGTACCTATTCAACCTACAGAGCTCGAGTTGGTCGCAAACTGTTGCAAATTTAACCTAATTTAAAACGTTACCGGACATAAATTATTGAAATTATCACAGTTTGGAAGTACTTGCCTAATTGTTAGAAAAGTACTAAAATTTCACGGGTTTTTAATGCATTTCGTCAGTAGCACAAGGTTTTCGGGGTTGCAAAATTGGTAATAAACATAGGAGACCTAACATCATAAAAAATAGTAGATACCCTCGCGTTTATTTACAAAAAAAATACCGCGTTAAATTTACTGGGCTATTGCTTCGTTGTCTGTCATTAATAAATAAAGACAGATAATAACATACCCATTTCCTTTTTCGTCTTGATTTAGAAGCAAGTAAAAGGAGTAAGGCCTCTTCGTCCGATGAGCTGCTCGACATGATCGATGAACACTGAGAAAATTAACACTGGTCCGCCGCGGCTGTCCGCGTTCTGTGTGGCAGGGGTTGTCCGCGGCGGACTGCTGTCGGTTTGCGCGCGAACTGTCCGCGCGGTCAGCCCGCGTTCTGTGTGGCCGAGCCTTAAGGGGCTTGTAGATTGTAGATGAATCCGCGGATCAGGGTGATGGAAGCCCAAAGCGCTGAAGCCTAGTGGCTTATTGTGCTACTCCGCGGATTCTGTTCCTAGTCAAAGAGTCCTAGCCCTTTGGTAAGGGCCAGTAGCGGTTCGGCTAGATTTGTGCTGGGAAAAGCCTCCATGGGTGTAGGTGACCCGAGGAGGTGAAACCTGCGATTTGATAGCATTTCACAGTCAAATATTATGTGGGAGGCTTTTTCTTTGGCCTCTCCACACTGCCTGCAGAGGGTTGTATTCTGATTTACCCCAATGCGGTTGAGATGGAATCGGAGTGGAGTAAAGCCCGTTACCAGGCCAACCACTAACCTGACTTCTTGCGGCTTAGCCGCATCAGCTCTTCTGTGGCGCTGGTGTTGGTTTTGGCCACCATGCGCTTACTTAGAGCATGTCCTCTAAGGTTTGACCATCTGCTAGTGGTTTCATTAGTGACCCACCGGTTTATGGCTAAGGGGCTTGAGCACTTGGCTCCTCGTGGACATACAAGTCGTGTAATAAATAGCAGCCCTCGTCTCCTGCTCAAAATCTCTCCACCAAGTTGTTCATCGCCCCTCCCGCTCTGTTCATTCTAGGAAGATGCGAATGCCAGTCAAGAGATACCAACGCAAACTATTACAAAGTACTATTACTCCTCGCCCAATTAGAGATGGATCAAGTTGAATCAAGATTCAATCCACGGAAATAGGAAATAATATTACCTATATTGCTATTTTTATGATTCTTATGCCAAAGTCACTTCATATTTCATTGGGATTAGATCCTTCAGCGGTTCATTCTTGGATTTTTTTTTCAGTTCCCGCAAGAAAAATCGTTATTTGTTAATCAAATCTGATTTGAAGCAAAACTTTCAAAATGAACAAACATGAGCTTGTTATTGATGATATATCTACCTCTGACGTTACAGGTGGGAGGTGCTATCTGCATGGAGTTGTTGACCAAGCAGGGATGGAGTTCGGCGTATACAGTTGAAGCTGTTATCATGCAGATAGCAGCAACCCTGGTGAAAGGCAAAGCGAGAATACAATTCGGGGCTGCCAAGTCGATCAACCAGGTGGGTGTCAGCTCACAGGTTAGTCTCTTTTTTTCGTTTTCTATTTATAAAATTACTCTAATTAAAATTTTCAAGTGTGAAATGAGTTGATTAATAAAACATTTAAAAAATACCTACTAAGTAAATACCGGGTGGACTGGGGTGAAATCGCAATGGGTTTAGGAACATGGAAAACTCGTAATGAGAACAAGCTGCAGCCGCTAGAAACCTGAAGGCAAACAGGACAATGGGGTATTTCGGTGGGTCGGAAATTCAGGTTTTTGACCTCAAATTTGGATTCAGCACCCTTGAAAACCTATATACTACAACTTTAAGCCCAATGATACTATAACATGTGGTAGAAAAATTAATTAAAGAGATAACACGTTTGAAAAAGGCGGGCCGCCATAAATGCACACACACAAGGCAAGGACTACGCCGCAGACTACGCCGCGCGCGTGTGTGAGTAGTATTTTGTAGTATCCAAGAGGTCCTCCAAGGGTTTCTGTGCATGGATACTTTTTTCAAAGACAGTTGGCTAGCTACGTCACGATTGGCTAGCTACGTCACAGCATTCAAATCTTCAACTTTCCTTAGCTTCTCTGATTTTTTAAAAACATTTTCTCGACGAACAGACCCGATTACCGTTATTCCTGAGCCATACTCTTTTGAAATGAAAAATAAAAAAAATTGACTGAAATACCCCATTGCTCTGGCTTTTCGACTCTTTCGACTCGGCAATCGAAAGTGAAAGCTAGCATTTCAAGTGGTTGTTTCTCTCGAGTAAACCAACAAATTTCGATGATTTCAACGTTCATGTTTGACTCTTTCGAACGATCGAAAGTGAAAACAAGCCTAAGAAGTGGTTGTTTCTCTCGAGCAAACCATCACGTTTCGATTAATTTGGGGGTTAACTCTCGACTTTTCCAAGAAAAACTTGGATAAAGCTGTTTCTCTGTCGTGTCTGTCATGAAACCTTTGTAACTTTGGTATTAAATGAATGGGGTTAGTTCCGCTAGTTATAAGAATACAATTATTATCTTCGTACCGTATTGGAGAATCAGTCGTAACCAGCAAGCCGAGTACAGGAGGCGAGCGCTTTCGATGATGTCCTTACATCATAGAAAGTAGATACTAGTTGCTTTGTAACTTTGTTATTATTCGAATTTATTCTTCGATTTCAGTTAAATATTCAGGAATTGAATGAATTGGGTTGCTGATGGTCCTCTATGTAAATAATCACCCTCTGACTGATAGCCAATAGTTCTACAGTTTCCATCCAATATCGATGAAATTTCTAGGGATTATGCTGAATGGAGTGTAGATGAAAATCATCGCTCCGGACTTGAAGATTGATGTTTTGAGATAGGCAACTATGTTTCCAATGCTTTTTCATTTCAAAATGTCCTTAAAAACCTGAATTATGATCTCATTTATTCATGTTTTGATTTATTTAGAACCCAGAAGAAGTCGAAAATTAACCCTAGAAAACCCAGGGAATTTTTTTTCGGGGAATCGCTGGACACCCTAAAAAAACTTTTTCTTTTCGCGCTTTTCGTGAGCCCTTTATTCATTGAACGCCATTCAATGTACCCCGCAAAGTGTGCCTACTGACATTTATTCACCAGCAAGGGTCAAGCCTAGAAATGATGATCTGAGTGGATGATATGTTTGCAAATTCCCATCTCTTGCGCTACAAGATAGAGGAATAATGGGGTGTGCGCATGGGTAGGAAAAACTATATTGTTATTTTTAATCTAAACTAGACCTCATTCTGATAATGGGGAATTTGCCTCAATTTTAGATTCTGGAATTTCAAGTCAAATCCTATAATAGGGCCCTAGAATAACGTTTAACACTAGGAATAACCAAGGGGAAAAAATTACTGTAGGAGAAAATGCCTAAACAAGTGAAGCATCTGTTACAAAACACCGCGAAAATCGAGGAATATTGTTGACGTCATACGAAAAAAAAAACGACGCGAAAACAACTCCGACAACAGACAGAGTTCTAGCACCGCCACACAAAACGATCCAGTGAAATGGCTACTCGAATAATGTGATTCAAATCTTGAAACTAAATAAGAGAAGATGAAGACTAATAATGCTTGATAAACTAGTAGGTAGAATCGTATTGTAAAAAAGTGAGTAATATTGTTTCTTTTGGTCACTTTTGTGTCTGGGTTCTTCTTGCCAGTTTGCGGCGCACTCTTGTGCGCACTACTTGTAAGCTAAAAGTTCGTATATGTTCCGCTTCTGTGGTAAGCGCCACAGAACTTCCTTTGAAGTCAGATTGGTAGAATATCCGTTACGTTTCAAACATGGCTGCCTCTTACACATTGCCACCACATTTAAAATTTCCATCTTCCTTAAATTCTCTAAATTTTTTGGATGCGTTTTCGAGCAGCTCACTATGGTTTTATTCCATAAAAATAAACCCTCATTCAAAAAAAAAAAAAAAATGTGAGGCAAATTCCCCATTTTGACACCAACCGCGACCTTCTAGGGTGAGAAGACCTTTTTCTATGATTTTTCAAAATTTCGAATGTTTATGACGTCACAGTTTGGTCCCGCCCAGGTGGGAGGGGCGAGTGACGTCATTAACATTTGAAACTTTGAAAAATCATAGAAAAAGATCACCTCATCCAAAAAGAGAACGGCTGGTGTCAAAATTCTCAGAATAAGGTCTACTTTCGATTAAAATTTTTAAAACAATCAGGCGCACCTCTGGTTTCCAGTCAGATTCTATCAAGTTTAGTCCTGAGGTATACTCTACTCTTTACGTTGCATGAAATACAATTTTGCATTTATGTCCAAATAATTATGTTGTTGGAATTGTCCAAAACCCACTGTATTCCAAGACTTTGATAATGTTGATACCTATTAGCATGGAACATGTTTTAGCCTGGGACTAGAAATCCGAAAACCGTCACGCAGGAGGGGTAACACGGAGAGGGTGATGGGTGTGTGTGACATGGGGGTTATTGTCCACCCCTCCACCCCATCCCTACTCGCCCGAAAAGCGCTGCTAAAGCATGTTCCACGTTTCTTGAATTTTAGCTCTAGGGTCTAAGCATTAAGGGGAAGCCCGAAGGGCTAGGTTTTTTAATAAGTATATCTAGATATATTAATGTGATTACTAACTCATTTCATCCTGAGCAGATGTGGTTTCCACGATAAGCTCACTTCTGCTTGAGATATCCTTCCAGGTTCTATTTCCTTTCAGCATCCTCTACCGATGTGGTCATCATGGATTTAGGGTAGCGCTTTCCACTTCCATGGTGGTCACATATACTAATATGACCAATTTGAGTTCTATGGGTTCAGTTGAAATCAAAAAGGGTTTAGGTGAACTTTATTACTTGTCTCCAAATGTGTACTCCTTTGAGGTTATTGAAATAATTACTGTGGTTTTCAGCTTTTTGCATGTTGATCAATTTGTTGTTTATTTTCGTTCTTTGACGTCAGCCAAGTTTCTTTTCAGTTTCTTGGTTTTTTCTTTCCACCCATTGTGGAACTCCTCAGATTTCCATCGCATGTTCAGGGTTATGGTAACGGATGGGGCTTTGTGTAACCTTGATTTGAACATTAAAATCTTCAATCAAGATGAATACACTCCTTAGATTCAATCCTATAATTTGTAGGGTTATGCGTGTGGTATATGTTTATGGGAAGGCTACTTAGGAGCTGATCGAGTCCATAAGTATTAAAAAGTACGACGTGTGTTATAACATTAAAATATTAATATCTTCCTCAGTCTACGGTCTCTTAGCTGCTAGAGCAACAGCTCCTTTCAGCTCCAAAGTCAATTTTCTACAAGCCTTGTTCAACGTTTGAGTGTTGATCTCCTACGTACTGGTTTTTGTCTTCATGTTCTTTGTTTTAAAAAAATGTAACAATCTCTTATAAAGTTATACGGAGCTTTGTATTTGATTGATTATTAAACTCGTTCGTTTCAGGGACAGTACAGCTTAGCTCGGGCACAACAGTCTTTCAAGTCGCTTGTACAAATCCATGAGAAAAACGGTGAGCTCACTTCACTATCAATTTGCTTGTGTAATTCAAGTTACTAACATCCACTAGAGTGAAGGCTGCATAAAGTAGTAGAACGAACCAAGGGAAAACTCTGGAGGTAGATAAAACCAAATCTGACGCGCTGTTTGGGAGTAGACGCTTTTCTGAGCTTGCACAAGACTAACTAGACATCTTTTATGACCTCACAACCTACTTCAACTTGCTCATATGAGGTCTGTCCGCATAGTTCGTATAGAAATGAGAACAATTAAAGGATAGTTCGAATTTGTCCCCATCAAAGTTGTCCCCTGTGACACACTTTATGATGTTCTCTTCACTGGAGACACTGCGAGCAGCGAGGAATGAGTAATTCTTGAGAAGGATTCTGGTCAGAAAATACTAGATTCAGGATTACCATCGAATGACGAAATCTCCACTTTTCTCCTCCATCGGTAGTCACCCGCTCGTCGCTTGTTCACATATCACCGATGGAGTGGTGAGGCCAGTCGGATATTTGAGCTGGTAGGTAGTACCTACTGATGCCGAATTCCTCATTTCGAGTCGTTAATATCGGAATTTCGTGAGAATATTCATTCGCCAGTAGTGGAACGTGACTTAATATAGTCTCAAGTGAAAGGGAGCTTAAATCCCATTGGTCGAGAAAGTGAAAGTCATCACCCCATGATTGAAGCAGGTAAGTGAAAGGAGAATCCTATTGGTTCAGAGAAGTGAAGGGACCTGGGAGGACAAATGCCAATCTAGGCAGACTAAATGAAAAAGAGCTCAAACGTTGGTGAGGGTAACATTATGAAGGGGGGTGGGGGTGGGGGCAAGCTATTGCAGTAATGAACCCATCAACGGTGAAACGTGTTGAGGGACCACCTCATTCAGACATTTACCAGACTCATCACTCTTAAGAATCTCGAACTTTTCAAGCACATCCAACGTACTTCCCTTCGGGCAAAAATGAGGAAATCTATGTACTGTCCGTTTGTTAGATCAAACCTAAAGTTATGATTGGATTCTCATACTTTTTTTAATTCTTTCCCTACCAGTTTGACCACAATATTAGGTCCCTCAACATGTTCACCGTTGATGGGTTCATTCCTGCAATAGCTTGGTCCCCCCCCCCTCCCCCGGCCATTCACAATGTTACTCTCACCAATGTTTGAGCTCCCTTTTACTTCTCCCAGGTCCCTTCACTTCTCTGAACCTATAGGGGTCTCCTTTCACTTATATCTGCTTCAATCTGATGGGGGCATGACTTTCACTTTCTCGCCCAATGGGATTTAAGCTCCCTTTCACTTGAGACTATATGGGTCATTTTCCTAGAAAGGGACAATCGGTATCCCAAGATTTCAAAAAACTTGAAGTTCGACTCAAGTTCTGCCAAAAATCAGGGATTAACCTCACACTATACTGATTGAATTTCGACGAAAGAACACACAGTGGGACGCTTAATTAAATAATTAAAAATTGAAGAAGAAAACCTATCGAAAGAAACCTATTGGCAGGGTTTCCGCGTAAAGGAGAATACTCGGAACATCATCTCCATGAGGAGCGTGAACTGGGAGTTATTCCAAAAATTGAACCAGGGCGTGACGCATGTGTAGAAAAGGGTTAAACCAACGTGGAACACGGTTTTTCTGATAGCAACCTAGAAACCTCTGGAAGTAACCAAGTAATCTCAATTTATTGGTTTTTCGAGCCAAAACTTGGTACCAGGGGATTTTTATGGTTGCTGAATACAGTTTTGAGGTCGAAAAATGTAAAGTTTTTAAATTACAACGGGAAATTCAAATTAAATCGTTAACAACTTGAAAAAAGTCTTTCATCTGTTCAAAAGGTCTTTTATCTGCCACCATCACTGGCAGACGAAAGACACAAGTTCCTGGGTGGCACTTAGGTTTTTCAGCTTTTCTCGCGTTCTGGTGCTGTTCTGCTGAAGTGTAACCATATCGCTGGAACCAACTCGGTAGAAACAAGAACTAGTGACCAAAAACAAAAAATAATTTCGATTTCTTACCGTTTCACAGAGGGCAGATGAAAGACAGACGGTGACTGTGACACCACGTTTTTGCAACTGAAACCACTTTTGCACGCCTCCACATAGAAGAAATACGATTCCCGCCGCTTTCTTTGATAACCTAGCGACTAACCTCACCTCTTACAGCGGTAGTAAAACCGCGGGAAACGATAAAAAGCCGCCAAAATACGAAAACACAAAAAAGGCAGATTAAAGACAGAAACCTCCGGACAAGCACATTTTATCCTCCTGCTCGCTTTATTTGCTTCTGAAAAAAATCTGCAAACCCATTTTTTTTCATGTCTAGTTATATGCAATAAAGAATCACTACAAATTCAGGCCTCTGCTTTCATAGGTGATTCACAGTGTTCAAGCAAAGTTGACTACCTAGGGGTCCGGACATGGCAGATTACTGGACATTTAGCAGTTTAAACTTTAATTTCTATATTTTAGCGTGAATAAGTGCATGTTTTATTGATTGCCCAAAGTAGAACAAAGTTGATAGTTTATGGAGAATTTTTTTAAACGCCTAAATCATAAATGGGCATTCGGAATCTTCTCTGGACAACGATTGGCCCTTTCTGGGAAAATGACCCATATTACAAGCTATGCTCTTTGTGATGTACCTTCAGTTATTGTTTGTTACTGATGATGACCTAACCGTGGAAATCGATTTAACTTGTAACTCATTATTTTCGTGGAAATAGACAACGTTCTTCTCAACTCCGTTTGTTATTAAAATGGTTTTCCACAATCTCATTTTATTCAGGCCAAATTCTACATACTCCCATTGTTAAAAAAAAAAAATACTCCTATGTTCTTGATCTTTGTAAAATTACTCATCACTGATTATTTTTCCACTGCAGGTTGGTTCACACCTCCCAAAGAAGACGGCTAAACGACCGCTCCGCGCTCTAGTTCGGAATTTCGGGGATTTTCTTGAAAGAGACATTTTGATGTTTGAAATCCTGGAGTGAAATTAGCGGTTTTCCCCCTAGAATTGGATATTTTTTTAAAATCCCTTGTATATTGAGTTCCCATTAAGAGCTATCCGCAATCCTTTGTAATTTAACACCCTATTAATATTATAGTTTCATTATTTGTTTCAAAGACTGTAATATTTACGTAAACAAGTAGTTTCGCTGTGTTTATAATAGGTAAGGTTTTTGTAAAGACATTAATTGGGTCTTTTTTTAAAAATAGTTGATGTGACTTCAGAGGACATTTTAAAATTGCTGAGTAGGAATTGTCTCTTATTTCTTCGATCCTCCGTATGATTTCTCTTCACGTGAATAGCTGTTGATAGTGTGATTACTTTACTTTTATTTTAGATTTCTCCTTGAGTTTTAAGTTTTAGAAAATCTGAGTTGTTGGATGCAGTTATTCTGTGTAATAATATCCTACTTAGTCAGCAAATTTTAATCGATATGTCCAACTTGTCCGCTTGAGTTCTCGTTTTAGACTTCATTTTATATCGCTTTTCGACTCGGACCAGTGTTTGGAATTGGAAAGAAAAGGTTGGATTGTAAATTACGGAAACACTGAGAGTTTTCAAATTCAAGTCTACAACATAGTTTTTGTTAATTTTGCTCTTGCTTGTTTGAGGTTTTCTTTTATTGAATTTTGTATGTTGTGCTTTCTTTATATATTTGCGTGGTGATCTCTTTTTTTCTCGCTTTTCTTTGTAAGTGCAGCAAAGTTATTGGACATTTTGTTGTGAGTTCGTGAAAGAAAAAAATGGTTGATACGTCCTTTTTTCCCGCCCAAAAAATTATGTTATGTAGTTTTTGCAGTGTTCAGTTACTGACGAACGTTTTTTTTCAAGTTTGTGTACAAGTAAAATAGATTTGATTATCCGAGTGCAATTGTATCAGAATAAATACCTGGACAAGAATGATTTGTTACAAAGATCATGAAAATATTTCTATGGTTCAAACTACAAACAATGCTAAATATGGGTGCAATCTGGTTCACGTTTCTACACAATATGATAAAATCTGAAGTTTTCAAATCGTTTTAAATTCAATTTTCCAAGTGTTGTAACAGACTTTGCATAAATATTACTCATCTCTATTGATCGGGTTTAGTCTAACTTCTTTTGATTGAACAAAGCTTAATTGTTATTTTGTTTATTTTGCCTGAGGATGTTTGCATGGGCAAAAAGCTTTGTGTGATCAACTACAGTGAACTTTAATACCATCCTAAAAGGAGTTTAGATAAACCAGATGATAAATTGATAGTTTCTTACACAATCGATACATTCAGTTTAATGTATGTATTGATTTACCGATTAAATTACTTTTGACGTTCAATTCCATTTTACAGTAATTTGATAGGTTTGGATTAAGAGTTTTCAAACGCAGTATGGTAGAATTTTGTTGTTACTTTCATTAGCTCCTTGGAAGATCCTTTGCCTCTTACCGAGGTTCTGTTGTCATTTGGTCAATCATGGAGCCCTTGAAAGCCTCTTGGGTGATGGAAGCCCTAGATGACCTTGAAAGCTTCTCTTGGGTGATGGAAGCATGTGAAGACGGCCTTGCAAGCCACTCTTGGGTAGCTCTTGAAGATGACCTTGAAAGCTTCTCTTGGGTGATGGAAGCCCTAGATGACCTTGAAAGCTTCTCTTGGGTGATGGGAGCCTTGAGAGCTACACGTGAGTGATGGGAGCCCTTGGAGACGGCCTTGAAAGCTACTCTTGGGCGAGGATAACCCTCGAAGACGGCCTTGAAAGCTACTCTTGGGTGATGGTAGCCCTTGAAGATGACCTTGAAAGCTTCTCCTGGGTGATGGAAGCCCTAGATGACATTGAAAGCTTCTCTTGGGTGATGGAAGCACGTGAAGACGGCCTTGCAAGCCACTCTTGGGTGATGGTAGCCTTTGAAGATAGCCTTGAGAGCTACACTTGAGTGATGGTAGCCCTTGAAGACGGCCTTGAAAGCTACTCTTGGGTGATGGTAGCCCTTGAAGATGACCTTGAAAGCTACTCTTGGGTGAGGATAGCCCCTGAAGACGGCCTTGAAAGCTACTCTTGGGTGATGGGAGCCCTTGAAGATGGCCTTTGAAAGCTACTGTTGGGTGATGGGAGCCCTTGAAAATGGCCTTCAAAAGCTACTCTTGGGTGATTGAGCCCTTGAAGATGGCCTTGAAAGCTACTCTTGGGTGATGGGAGCCCTTGAAGATGGCCTTGAAAGCTACTCTTGGGTGAGGATAGCCCCTGAAGACAGCCTTGAAAGCTACTCTTGGGTGATGGGAGCCCTTGAATATGGCCTTTGAAAGCTACTCTTGGGTGATGGGAGCACTTGAAGATGGCCTTTGAAAGCTACTCTTGGGTGATTGAGCCCTTGAAGATGGCCTTGAAAGCTACTCTTGGGTGAGGATAGCCCCTGAAGACGGCCTTGAAAGCTACTCTTGGGTGATGGGAGCCCTTGAAGATGGCCTTTGAAAGCTACTCTTGGGTGATTGAGCCCTTGAAGATGGACTTTGAAAGCCACTCTTGGGTCATGGGTGCCCTTGAAAGCCACTCTCGGGTGACGGGTGCCCTTGAAGACAGCCTTGATAACAACTCTTCAGTGATTGAGCCCTTGAAGATGGCCTTGAAAGCCACTCTCGGGTGATGGGTCCCCTTGAAAGGTATTCTTGAGTGTTGGAAGCACTATTGGTTCTCCGCTATAACATCTGAAGCTATGCCACATCCTTGGGAGCCCTTGAAGGTCTTGGAAGCACTCAAGTGAGGTGTTTCCTCCAAGTGAATAACAGTTTGACAACTATCTTCAATACAGAGTTCTAGAAAGTCTGTTCTATTCCAAATACATATAGGTTATCTGGCATCTACAGAAGACACATCTTCGGTTTTTGGACTTTTTAGAGTTCAGAGAGTTCCAATGTTGGCCTTCATACATACGTATCTGCTTTAGCCTCCGTACAAATCACTTATTGGCTCCTCGAAAATTACTCATTGCTATTGGGAGCCCTTGAAATTTCTCGGAACACCTGGGTTTACCTTCAAGGGCTTATCAGTTCTCTGTCATCTATAGTTACCACACTGATCCTTATGAGTACCTTACAACATTGACTCATGCGTATGTTGATAAGAGGAGCTGATATCAGCTTTCATCCGCCTATTACTTCATCAGCCATAGCAGCCACACTCTTTGGTGTTGGGAGTCTTCAAGTCAGGAGCGCATGTTTTCGCCTATGACAATCTACACCTAGAAGCCTCACTCTTTGTTTTAACGGGTTCAAGCGAGCAAATACATTGGCTCAGTCATCTATAGAAGCCCTTGAAAGGGGAAGGAAAGCGTCTTGAAGAAGAAGCTTCAAGGGACGTCCTGAAGGCCCTTGAAAGCCTTGTGTTCTTCCCCTAATGCCCAGGTTCTTGGCTCTGACATCTAGAGCCCAAGGATTGTTTATCTAATTGCCCCATGCTGTTTCCCACGTATAAACTTAATTTTCTTCATAGTTGAAGTAGATTTACAGTAACTTCGAATTTAGCGTTTTTCAAGTCACACAGAGTTGAAATACACTTGACTTGAAAAACTGCCTGATTGAATGAAACCGTACTGAGTTTGAACCCTCTAATCCTTATCATGAACGTAGTTACTTCGAAATGATTTGTTAGTTGATATGTATATTTCCAGCCTTATAATTATTTGTGTCACTCATTTTGTTTTGTAACCTATTACTTCTCAAATGTTTGTGCCAATTCAGTTTCATAATCAAAAGAATTAATGCATTCGATGGAATATTTTAAACACGGGTCTTGAATACAATTTTCGTTCTTCGAAATGAGGGTTTTACACTTAGGACAATGAATTTTAGTTCCACAATCAAAATATCCTACTTCTTCGTCTATTTCCAGACATTAACTTAATCAGCCCTCTCTCAACCCGATTCTCAGTCAAATTAGCAATGTTGAAATGTTTAAAGGAAAGATGTAATGAAATCTGGTAAATGTGGAAATTTATGTTCATACTTGAAAAAAAAAAATGATAGGCGTACGTTGTGTCCAACCAACATTTTTGTGATCGTTTCCACCGATTTTGAATTAATCTAATTATGTTTTAAGTCTATCATGAGTTTGGATTGTTGGTACGAGCCTCCCCGCTTGCCCCTTCAATATTCTTAAGAACTTGGTTATTGAAGTTATCACTTCAGAGTCGTGCAAGGAAAACCCCGGTTGAAAGGAATTTGTATGCGTCGTCAAAATGGAACGGGTAAAATTTAACTAATCAAGTCTGAATTCAATTCTAGATTAGTAGAATCTTTTTCGAAAGACGCTTTTCTTGGTATTTTTTTGGCGTTTTTATTTATTTTTTATTGATTTGTATTGTAAATTATTGTGGCATGATCTTGTTTTACTTATTCGTGTTTGGTGGATAAATTTTCCAATAAATTCAAAATCTTCACTCACAATACGGTGGCTTCAAATTGGATGGTTATGCTCTCGTTTGGTATTTGAGGAAATGTCACTCTGAAATGTTGGTACTTGTTCGTCTTACGGTTGTTGGGCTTGCCTAGGATTTCTCTTAAATTATCTTTCCTGAGAATATCGACAAGCCAATCCAAAGTCGACAATATACACATTGTTCTCCATTCCATGTTTGCGTCCAAGCAATAGATTCGCACCTTTGATACCTCCATGGATATATTGCTTACTGTGAATGTAATGCAATGTATCTATTATTTGCAAAGCGCATTTGTAGACTGTATGAGGGGGAAAGGTCTTGGCAGCTTTAAAGAGTGACCACAAGTCCTGGCCGAATCTTTCCATGACTAGGAATCTGTATTTCTCATCTTTGTAAAAATGAGTACCAGATGCAATGTACGCCGGCATACCAAGGAATTGCAAGCCTTGTTCCTGCTTCCAAGATTCGATGTCATCTGGTTTGGCTGCCTTGATGTAGAAATTTCACACCATCAAACCACACCATCGAACCACACCATTCAAACACACCATCGAACCACACCATTCAAATCTTCAACTTTCCTTAGCTTCTCTGATTTTTTAAAAACATTTTCTTGACGAACAGACTCGATTACCGTTATTCCTGAGCCATACTCTTTTGAAAAAAAAAATAAAAAAAATAGACCGAAATACCCCATTTCACCTTTTGGTAGGTAGTTTATCGGGAATTTCAAAATGTTTATCGGGGGTTGTCAAAATGAACACGGTCATTCGTTCATCAATAAAGATGGGCGGTATTTAACGTAACAGTTAAAAATAACCTATTACCAGGTTATGTTAACACGTTGGACGCGGATCGCGTCTATGTCACGCAAATCCCTTGTGGCTGGCCGCGTCTATGTCACGCGTATTCAGTATTCATCAACCCACCAATCGAGTTTTTCGAAAAAATTCCGAGAACAACGGCAGAAGGCTAACAAACAAATTAATTGCCCACAACGTGGATATATAATGTATTTGTACGTGGATCATGTGTGAAAATGACATGGAAGTGTCACCAGGAAGAAGTAGATGGAAGTGGTTTTCTAAGCAAAACCTTCCATCATCCAAGTGAAGAATTACGTTCGAATGAACTGTCGACGAAAAAGACAAAACTGAAAGACCTAAAACGCTCAATCAAAGGCTTCATACGATTCGAATCGATCTTTCATTCGTTTTTGTCTTTTAGCTCAATCGATTCATTCAAATCGCCTCCTCACTCATTGTAACCTATTCCGACGTTTTTGCTCCTTCAATTTCGCGAAACTGACCCGGAAGGAGGAACGAACGGCGACCGACTGAGACCCCCTTAACCAGGCTTTTTCAATATTGATAACTAGAGCTCGGAAAATATGCACGACAATTTCCCGAAAATATGCACCGTAAACTGGAAAAATATGCATTTGCCCTTAAAACTGCATACGACTTTAGAATTTGAGTATTTTAAGAAAGGATGTTCCATATTATTACATTTTTTTTAGCCCTTTTTCTCCTAGAAAAAAGTTATGAAGCATCAGGTAAAGTAGATAAGCAATTTAAAAAAAAAATCAGTTATACATTTTTTATTTACTTTTATACATTTACACGAACTAGGTATAAAATGTAAAGATGAACTACATATTATATTGGATAACAATTACACGCTCCAAATTATCAGGTGTAAAACAGTGTCTCCTGTCACTTAGAATTCCTTTCAATGCAGAAAACGATCTCTCTACATCGCAAGATACAGTAAGCAAAAATTTAAAAGTGGAAATCTCTTTTGGAGAGTAGGGAGAATCCCATGAGCTGTCTTCTCCTTGGAGAATTTTCGCGATTTGAACCACTGAAGACCACCCTGGATTTTTCGATAGGACCCCCTCCAGTTTATCCTTGACGGCTTTTCCAGTTGTTCCATGCCAGTGGGAGCTTTTTTCGAGTAGGTGGGAAACAGCACCTACGGCAGAGCAGAGATCCATCCCGCTGGTCTCCACTAGCCCATTACCTGCTGGGGTGATGTGAGTGATGGGACAAAACATTCGATTTCGAATATTGTCAACTTCCAGCACTGACTTTAAAAAAAATCCAGAATACGCAAAAAACTGGTAAAATATGCTGCAAAATATGCAAAAATCCCCGAAATGACCGAAATATGCAAAAATATGCAATTTTAATTTCAATTTAAACCACCACATACCCTCCAGAAATCTTCAAAACGTTCAAATACAAGGATATACCGCATAATAAAAGATATGCAAAATTCCGAGCTCTAGTGATAACACATTGGGGTGAAGAGCAAGAAATTTTGCACGTTCGAGTTATTTGCTGGAATAAAATAGAATGAGTTAACTGAAAAATTTGCTTTGGAGTAGTGTTTATGGGGTGGGGATGGAAACAGAATATTCGTCAGTGAGTTATCAAAACGTCCAACTGCCATCTCAGGACAGTCCAAATGTGTCATTTGAATGAGGATGACTCACACCCAAGATAACCTTCACAGCGATCTACCAAATAGGCTCAAGTTTTGCAGGGTTTTCAGTGACGATAAACATGAGATGTCCTCATAAGATTCTAATATATGATGGAGATAGGATAACTCTTATTCCATTCTCCGGTATTTCTCTTCTTCCAGTTGGTTGTCAGGATCATAAATCACTCGCATATAAAGAAACAACTGTATTCTACAATAACTTGGCTCAAAACGGATTATAAATCGATTACATAGATCTAGACCGCTGAAACTTCCCTTGCAGTCAGTTCACTGGCTCGTCCTAAACCCGACAGACAATTGAAGAAGTATCTAGGGAGAACCCAGGGTCCTCACCACTCTTCTCCCAGGGTGCTTGGCATGGAGATCCCTACTCGGGATAGGTCTAGACTATCTGGGGGCGGCTACATATATTTGGTTGAAGGTGCAGGAAAATACCAAATTCAACCGCTCCATCAGTGATATTCGCGATCAGTGTGACAATTTCTTTAAGAACAAAGAAAGTATAAACACCCAATTGGGGGCCACCTTGTTGGACACGTGTGCTACTAGACGAAATCGTTTCTCAGTTGGGGGGGAAAAAGAAGTTTGCTTTTGTGGTGCCACGTTCCGCGCTTCCACGTAATTTGTGTTAAGTGTAGTTAATTATGTTATATCTTTAAGGTTCCTCTTAACTAATTTCTATTTAAATTTAGGGTTTCGTTTAGTTTTCTAAATTTAGTAGCATAATTGTGTAATTGCGTTATTTCATATACAATTTTCGTCTTTCTATAGAAAAGGGAGTTGATGCAGCAAAGCGACAATGCATGCCAAATTTAGTTAGTTTATTTCTCGATGGTGCGTTTTTTTCGAATTGTTGCTTAATGCGCGAAATATTTTCCGGGAGTAGGCTGATCGTTAGGGCATCCGAATTTCGTATTTTGTCATTTCAACTTGGTCAAGGTTCATTTATGGTTTCGTTTTCTCGATTTTCATTTTGTGAGGAACGTTGTGCAAGAGTTACCGTTTTATATTTCTTTTTGCTTTAAACCGTTCTTCAGTCAGTTTTTTTATTTTGCGCTAAATAAAATGAAATAAAAACAACGTTCGAAACATTCCATTTCTGAAGGCGGAGGCGTTGTTGGGTTGACATTGTAAATAGAACATTATTATTGCCTTTCAGCGCCTCGTCATGGTAAGAAGCGGTTTTTCAGTCCATTATTAATAATATTGAATGAAGAGAACGAAATGAAGAAAAACAAATATTTGTAAATATTATGTGGTCTGTGTATATTTCATGGTCACTAACAAAAAAAAATAAACGATTTGTAAAAGCACAAAAGTAGTTGTTAGTTGAGTACCCCCCCCCTCCCCAACCCCACCACACCATCTTCTACCACTTATGACAGGTCCTTATGCAATCGATCTAAAAGTTGGACATCATTCAACTAAGTCGAAAAAACCATGTGAATTCCATGTCAGTTCTTTCAGAGTGTATCTATAATATAGATATATCGTCCCTATACCTGGTAAACCATGTATGTCGGTATTTTTTCGAAAATAAGGTTTTGAGCTTTTCGGGTAAATTAGGGTCTCTTGATCCATTTAGTGAAGCCGTTTTCCAATCTGAAGAATAGTTTTTTTTTAATCCAGAAAGCATTAAAAAAAGTCTGCCAAATGGGTGTGGCACATAGCTTCCTCGTATCCATAACCCGATTATATAGATGATCAGATGCATAGTAGTTAATCTCAAAACACCAATCTCTAAGTACCTTCCACTACCCTCATTTCAAATTAAATTTCATCAAATTCGGATGAAAAATTAAGTGAGTAGATGTATGTGATTGGATCAACAAAATACTCAGCCTCGGCTGGGATTCGAACCCGCGACCCCTGGGGGACAGTTGAAGTTACGGCTGTTACAAGTAATTCACGTTTGCGCATGCGCAGTCGCTTCTATCAGTCCGGGGATGATGATTTTCATAGGGGACTATCTACAACCTAATCCACATAATCCCTGAAAATTTCATCGAAATCGGGTGGAAGTTAAGGCTGTTACAAGGAATTCACGTTTGCGCATGCGCAGTGGCTACTATCAGTCCGAAGGTGATGATTTTCATAGGGGAGCATCTAAATACTAGTCTGTAACATCCCTGAAAATTTCATTGAAATCGGATGGAAAATGTAGAAGTTATGGCCGTTATAAGGAATTCACGTTTGCGCATGCGCAGTCGCTTCTATTACTCCGGGGATGATGATTTTCATAGGGAACCATCAACACACCAACCCGCACAATCCCTGAAAATTTCATAGAAATCGGACAATAACTTCGTATAGTTATGCGCGTTACAAGGAATTCATGACAGACAGACACGGAACCAAAATTGTTCAGAAAGGTCTAAAACGCGAGTGGAAATTTTGATTTTGCAGAACTTTTTTTTTCGTCCTTGAAAAGTGAAAACAAAGCTTCCGCTACCTTGGTAGACTCGGAAGCAAAACGTGTAAGTCGGTTACCTCTTTTTTCGCCGGAAAACCATGTAAGTCCTGTGTATGGCTTCATAAAAGTGAGCAGCTCACGCTGGTGGCAAGTTTCCATCAAAGATAGTCAGTTTTTTTTCTTTTTTTTTCATGTAAAAGTTTACAAAATTCATAAATGGAGTTCGAAGAAAGTGATCAAAAAATAGAAACCTTTTTATAAGGCTCAATTTCAGCAATAAATTCCACTCCTTGTGTTCTGCAGACACGTGATTTTCCATACTGTGGCCAACCTTAAGATCACGACCAACCTACGTGTTTTTTTTACTTACCTACCTGAGATCACGTGTTTTTCCGCATTGTTTCTAAATTAATTTTACAATATTTATGAGGATATTTTAGATGAATTGATTGATTTTGTTGGCTTTTTGACCTAGCTGTAATGCTGATGTTAGAAAGAACAACAAGAGATTAGTAGTGTGCTATTGGTCTGCTTATGTTTTACAGGAAACTCTGTAAAATTAATGATACAAGAGATAATAATGAGATAACCATTAAGGAAATCCAGCTCTGACCAATCCCTAAACCATCCTCAATCCACCCCTAGTCCATCTATAACCCATCCCCAGCTCATCCCTAACCCAGCCCTGACCTATCCCAACCCCTAACCCGTCCCTAGCCCATCTCCAACCTATCCTTAACCGCTATCCCATCCCTAACCTAACTCACACCTAACCCATCCTCAATCCATCCCTAGTCCATCTCCAACCTATTCCTAACACATCCCTAGTCCATTTCTAACCCAACCCAGCCCTGACCTATCCCAACCCCTAACTTATACCCAGCCCACCCCTAACCCGTCCCTAGCTTATCTCCAACCTATCCCTAACCCCTATCCCATCCCTAACCCATCCTCAACCCATATCCAGTTCATCTCTAACCCATACCTAACTCATCCCTTGTTTTAATGAAACAAAAGTACCTAGTTGCCAAACACTTCACATTAAATGCATACCTACCTAGTTAGGGTTGTGATAGGTAAAGTGTTCCTATAAGTAAGGTTGTAATTTAAGAAATGGTAATTGAGGAATTGGTAGTATATTGAATAATTTATAGCTCAACTCTAGTAATATTAAGACTGAAGACTATCGTTCTGACTCTAGGAGCCTTAAAGTTGGACTGCGTATTAGTCAACGCCTATGAATTTTCATTTAAATATTTTCCTTTTGCATCGATTTGGGTATTTTGTGTACCTAACCTTGAAACCTGGAGAAAAAAATTGAATAATATTCCTAATAATAAAATAACCCAAGCTGGGTATTTTCATAAAAATCAAATTGAAAACCATGTAAGTCGGGTGTCAAAGGCTGGGTAAAGCATGTAAGTCCATTTTTTCGTTCGCTGAAGTAAAGTTTGATGAAATTAGTCTCAGGCTCTTTGAAATACTACTGTTACCACCAATTTTAAGGAATGGAACGAAAAAACTTATTGCATGTGGAATGAAAACTTATTGATTCAGTTTTTAGTGTCCCCTGTAAAATTTGATAAACTCGACTTACATGGTTTACCAGGTATAGGGACGATATAATATATTACCTAGGTAGATATATAATCAGGTAGGTAATATAAACTTTTAATTGATTAATTTCAATTGATTTAATTTCAATGTTGGAAAGTGCACAAGGAGGAGGTCCAATATTCAAAGTGCTTTTTCCTTACCTACCACACAAAATTGAAGATCTTGTATTATTTTGATTTCGTATTGAACGTGTAGGCTAGCAATAAATTGAACGCTAGATCAAATCATTATATCGATGTTAGAATGATCTTGAATAAGGAGGGTTAGAGTTTGGTAAAAAAATACACAAATGTCCGATCTATTTATCTGTTTTTACCCTCCCTCCAGATCTCAAATAATTTTTCCTAAGTTCAAAGACTCATGACCACTCTTCCCTCACCAGAAGGTATCTACTATAGTTATCTTGTAAACTACACAGTCAAAACTCTGAAAGGTGAGTTGATAACAACTTTAACCCATTTCCGGCCACTGATGCATTTTTGCATCGTCATAATAATGATTTATTGAGTATTGAATTCGTGGAAAATCTTTGTAGAAGAAT
Organism: Apolygus lucorum; assembly: GCA_009739505.2. Lineage (NCBI taxonomy): Eukaryota > Metazoa > Arthropoda > Insecta > Hemiptera > Miridae > Apolygus > Apolygus lucorum. Next base: position 39,534,718 of record CM019181.2, on the reverse strand, counting down.
TTTTTCTCGTTCATGCTGTTCCCAAACTTGAAGAAAAAAAAATTCTTCGACATTCGGGAGCTCAATAAGATTTGGGAAATTTTGTTGAAAAAGAGGCCTTTTGGCAGAAAGCGTGATTATGGTGGCTCAAATTCGATCCTGGACGAGTGAGCGTCCTGGGCCATGGGTCGAAACAGATTCTGGTCCGTAAATAGATTTTTACATTTTATCTAGATTTTTTTTTTAGATTTTTAACTATGAAATGGATAAATCATACCGATTTAGAAAGCTGAGACCTTTCAATCCTATAAAATGTTAAATTCATAAAATTTGGAGCATTTTTGCTCTCGATTGGTGAGCAAATAGAGCCTTATTTCGGCCGGAATTCTGTAAACTAATTCATCCTCCTCCTCCCATTACTCTGTTATTTCTACCCTCGACTTGAAATGGGTTAATTTGACCTGAAAAACTGAAACTGGCAAATAGGTACCTACCTAGCTTCCTCGAATGATCGGGTAGATAATCCGATAGATCACAGGATGTAATACGAGTGTATACCAGCCTAGTTTGAAAAAATTATGCAGTGGCAATGGTGATCCGATTACAACCAAACTCATAGGGGACCACACAATTCACGAAATGTAGGAATCGGGCGGCATATGAAGAAGCTGCAAGGATTTTAGATGAAAATCATAAGGGACAATCTGAACCCTAAGCCGCAAAATTCCAGAAAATTCCATTAAAATGTTACGCTTTACTCCAAGGTTTTACGTTTGCGCAGATCTATCAGGAGAAAATGAAATTTACAGGGGACCATCTAAACTACCCACACAACCCCTGAAATTTTCATCGAAATCGGACTCTAGTTTGTTTAGTTTTATCCATTATAGGAATTTGCAGACTGATAGACAACGGCTCACAGAATGACTCTGAGCGGAGGAATAGTTCAGGGAGGGCGAAGATCTTCAAGGGAGGTTCACAAGTAGTTGCCGTATTGTTCCAGTTGGGGATTTGACTAGCAACTACAGGTTGAAATCCTGTTTTAGGGGAAATTTGTTCACCTTCAGTGAAAACAATGCTTGCGTTATGCTTTAGTTCAGTTATAAGCAGTAGTGTGGTGTCCTAAAGAGTGTTCCTTCTGTCGGGGCAGCGGTGCCTTCATAGCAGGTAGTTTCCCTATGAAACCAAGTAAGTGGCAATTTCTTCATGATAAATTCATCATTTATGTAGACACATGCAATAATAAACAAAAATGACGTTTCAGGCTTTATTTTTATCTTTTTTTTATTCATTAGTATGACATAGTTATTGTGTAATCCTAAAATTAAACAATTTAGCCAATAAATTTACGGAACGTTACAAGTATTAGATCAATAATAATAGTGAACGTATTTCAGTTCAACTTAGCATAGCAGCTCAGTTAGGTTTCTTTGGTAATCCTTCGACTTCTGAATTTAATATTCTTTATAATAATAGGTAGGTACTGCTGTTAGTTAATTACATAGGTATAGGAAAGTCAAGATTACAAACAACTTTGCAATATAATCCTCTTAGCACGATACACTTCTTATTACGAAAAAAAACTGATAGATTTTCGAAATGGGGTTATTTACAAAGGTGAGGTCTGGCAGCAAGACCTAAATAATAATACTCTGAAACTAAAATTACGCTAATATGAAAGTTTTATAGAATGAAAGCATTTGGTAACAATCAATAAACTTATAGTATATTATAATACATAAACTTTTATTCATGGGGGCCCCTTGCAAGGGGGACGAGTTGGAAATCTCAGCTGTGTATGTTGTATCGATGTTTCTATGCAACTCTGGGAGGCTGAACCTGCAACAAAGAAATATTTGGTACAAATAATGTATATATACATTATTTATTATATACATATATGTGACAATGTTTTGATAGTTAAAAATTAATAAAAAGTCTGTGGGTGTGGCACATAGCTTCCTCGTATCCATAACCCGATTGTGTAGATAATCCGATGCATAGTAGTTAATCTCAAAACATCAATCTCTAAGTACCTTCCACTACCCTCATAGGGGACCATCTACACGATAATCTGAACAATCCTGAGAAATTTCGTCGAAATCGGATGGAAAATGTGGAAGTTATGGCTGTTACAAGAAATTCACGTTTGCGCATGCGCAGTAGCTACTATCAGTCCGGGGGTGATGATTTTCATAGGGGACCGTCTACACTCCAACTCGCACAATCCCTGAAAATTTCATCGAAATTAGACAATAACTTCGTTTAATTTTAATTTTAGATTTTGGTGCTTTTTTTTCAACTTTGAAAAGTGAAAACAGAGCTTCCGCTACCTTGGTAGACTCGGAAGCAATTAGGTACTCTTGGAACTTGTTCTGAAAATACAAAATCAAATATGTTCTATTCAACATGTAGCAGTTCTGGGAGCCACGTGGGGACGGTGGCTGCGACATCCCCATACTACCCTTTTGGTTTATTATTTTCAATAATGAACCTTTGGAATCGACACAGAAAAATTTTGAACAAAAACACCCCCTCAAAATTTGATGGTTTACGTTTCAAGGTACGTAGAATCCAAAAAACGAATAAAAATTTGGCCGTCCGTCCGCCGTACGCCTGAACTTTGGTATGTAGGCTCCATTTGGGGTCTAGTTGTGCCCCGAAGATTTTATAATATAAACGGAGGCCAGGGGAAAGGACTAATGCGCCAAAATACAAATTTTGGGAAATATCAATTTTCAGTGGCGGCATTTCCAAATGGTTCAATTTTCAGTTTTAGTTGGCTCCAAAAGGTTCTTCAAATTATTCCCAATAAGAGCTTTCCCGATTACGCTTGGAGAGCACTACTGCCCAACACGCCTCGGAACGCTCTTTTTCCCCTGTATTGAATGTGCCGTTGGTATTCTCAGTTTTAAAACGCTGCAAATTATTACACAATGGTTTGTTATTTTTCTATATAGATCACTCGTCTACAAAATCACCAACCATCCAATATGAAGGAAAAAAAATAATAAAAAATAAAAAAAATCAAAAAAAATAAAAAAAATCAAAATCACCAACCATCGATCGCATTTCGGTCAGCACTAATTTGAACGGAGATTAGGCCTCTTTTGCGATTCACACTCGTGTTTTGATTTATATATATATTTCAATATAAACCTTTAAATTTTCGTAGGGAGCGAACGGTTTGTCCTACAGAGCTCCGCGTGGTCTCAAAAAATTCTAAAATTCTGTAGAATCTTAAATTGAAGGAAAAACAATACCTTTATATCGAAATTTTTTGAGTTAGGGCGTTTTCAAAATTTCAAAATTGATTTTGGAACCCTTAGAAGTGACCTACATCAACCAAAAGCTTCGGGGCACAACTAGACCCCAAAAGGAGCCCACATACCAAATTTCATCAAAATCGGTCAATGCTAAGTGGGGAAAGTGCCGCGTACGGCGGACGGACGGCCAAATTTTTATTCGATTTTTGGATTCTACGTACATTGAAACGTAAACCATCAAATTTTGAGGGGGTGTTAAAATTTTTTTTTCTTGGTCGATTCGATAAACCAAAAACCCGCGTTATTTTTAGGTCGTTGAACCTGATTATTTCTTCACTTTTAGAGAATCGAAAAACGAAAAAAAACTATGTGTTTAACTCAAAGGCGTGTTTTCCCCTGCCCAGCGTCGATATACGAGTACCTTACGTGAGCTAAGGGCCAATGAGCTTCCCTGCATGTGAATCATTCGCACTGATGGATTTCCCATGTCAAACTTCTCTTTACACGATTTTTCCATAATTCATGCTATTATTTTCTATTCGAAAACGAGAACACTGACGGCCATTAGCGTGTTGGCCCTAACAGAGACAGCGGTTTTTTTTTCGCTGGCCGAGGGAAGAGCTTAAGAAAAACGGTAGATCGGAGGGGAAAACTCCGAGATCTCAATATAAGCTAATGCTTAGGAAGGGAGTGAGGAGAAACAGGGTTTTTGGAGGGGGGTTCTCCGAGTTCTGGTTATGAATTATACGACCCCCGTACCCCCTTTCCAACTCCCTTAAACTCAATATGGCGTCTTCAACAGCTGATGACTATGAAATAATGGCCTACGATTTGCATGTTGAAGTCCGCCCTCCTCCAACTGGAGCGGCTGAAAAGGAAAGCAGGGTGAGAGGGAAAGAGAGAGAGAGAGATCGAAGGGTTGCCAGATGTCGTCAAGGAGCCATTTTTATTATTCCTTACCCTTCCCGCAAAATCCTTACGAAAGATTTAACCCCTTTCTTCCTTTTAGGATTTTTTCTTCGCTCATTCGTTTTTTCTGTGAATTCTCAATATTAAATAATTTTCCAGCTTTTATTGGTCATTTGCCATTTTAAAGACCCCTCAATATCCGACTTTATTGCGCCCTTGGAAATTTTCCCCATAAAATAATGGTGTGTAGACATTTTCTCGTTATGATTTCGTTCCCCCCCACCCCCAGAAGCAAAGTAAAGTGAATTTTATTAGTATTTTTCAAAGTTTTAGAGGCTTTCAAAAAGCTATGCAGTTTCATGGACGTTGAAATGAGTTGGGTTATCAATCTTGATTTCTCTTGTAAAATGAGCTAATCTTGTGGAAAGGTTGGAAAACACTCCATTGTGAGTTTATTAGCAGCAACCATACCGCTCTAAAACACCAAGTGATTTTATGGTAAATATAAATGTTGGAAATCAATGAGAACTATTTGACTTTTATGTTGGAGATTCTGAGATATCAATTACCTGTTACTCTTAGAACAGGTAATTTCTGTAGGATTCCCCCAGTACATGGAGAACATTAAATCTCTTCCAGGATCTGTTTAGTGAGACGAAATGATTCAAAAGAAGAACTAATGTCAAAGAATACCGGTGCCCAATTTGACCTAGAAGGTTTAAGGCGGTTCACTATGTCGGAATCTTTTTATTTTCACTTTCTGAGTTATTAGCAAAATCGGATTCTCTATGAAATTTTGAACATTTTGCTGTATAACACTTCATTATTCTGGCCACGGGAACTATCAAAAATACCAGCGCGAAGCAAACGCCTAGTCTGGTTCGAACCTTCGTCATTGACACAACAGCATGTGAACGTACGTCAAGTTAGTCGTATAGAGATTCCCTCTACTTCAAGTTACTAGTCTAGAGATATACTCTACATCATACTAAACATAACCAGTTCATTACTGAAAGAATTTGTTATGGTAAAAGCATAATATGCTTCATATTATAAAGAAATTCTTGATGTTATGGAGAAAAATCGAAACCATGCCAACAAAAATGGAATAAGAAGAACTAATGTTGCATACAACACAGATAATAGTTGACATCCTAATAAACAAAAAACATCATCCTAATGAAACGCAAAACGTCCGTTTTGAAAAAACGTCCACGCGAAATAGCCGGCTGGCTGTTCAAACACTGTCAATCGTAAAACTCGACCTTACAACAGTAACGAAAAACAAGCGGGAAACCTTCTGATAACCTTCAAATACTTCTTCTTTTTCATGCAATCATGTTCGGAACAAGGAGCGATGATAAAACATCGATAAATCGTTTGATAAATGTTGCGTCGATGATAAAACATCGATAAAAGTCTGACGATTGCAGCTGGAGGATTCCTAAGCAAAACTTTTTCCGCTCTCTTGTGTACAATTGGGCCTTGAGTGGCTCAAGAAGATGACGATGCTCTACAAACATAGTTTTGCACTTTTGTGTTAATTCTCATCCAAAAACTTCTCTTCCATGCCTCAGAAACAAAAAGGGAATGATATCATTTGACGGGTAATAAGACTCAGTCAACACGTTAGCCTTGGAGAATGTGTACCGTGTCAATCCACAGAATGTCGAAGGGGATCTGGTAGTCGTCAGTAAATCAGTCGTAGATCAGTAAATCGCGTTTTTCTCGAAACAACGTTTTGCTTCCGAGTCTACCAAGGTAGCGGAAGCTTTGTTTTCACTTTTCAAGGATGAAAAAAAAAGTTCTCCAAAATCAAAATTTTCACTCGCTTTTTGCGTTTTAGACCTTTCTGAACAATTTTGGTTCCGTGTCTGTGTGTCTGTGTGTCTGTCATGAATTCCTTGTAACGCGCATAACTATACGAAGTTATTGTCCGATTTCGATGAAATTTTCAGGGATTGTGCGGGTTGGTGTGTAGACGGTCCCCTATGAAAATCATCATCCCCGGACTGATAGAAGCGACTGCGCATGCGCAAACGTGAATTCCTTGTAACGGCCATAACTTCTACATTTTCCATCCGATTTCAATGAAATTTTCAGGGATTATGCAGATTAGATTGTAAATGGTCCCCTATGATAATCATCACCCCCGGACTGATAGTAGCCGATGCACATGCGCGAACATAAAATCCTTGTAACAGTCGTGCGTACGTTAGAATCTCAAATCCTACATTGCCTACTTTCAGGCCCCCGTAGCACATTCGCAGCGAGTCAACCTACTAACCATGGTGTAATGGGTTCGATTCCCAGCCATTCCGAGAAATTTTTTGATTTTTTGAGTAGTGACTCACTTACATTTTTCATCCGAATTTGATGAAATTTTCTAGGATTGTCCAGATTAGCGTGTAGATGGTCCCCTATGAGGGTAGTGAAAGGTACTTAGAGATTGGTGTTTTGAGATTAACTACTATGCATCGGATCATCTATATAATCGGGTTATGGATACGAGGAAGCTATGTGCCACACCCACTTGGCAGACGTTTTTTTTTCACTCTTTCGGTACATGTTTCTCGGAAACTACTCGTTTTTTTTTCATCATTTAGAGTGATAGTTGCTCTTTGATTTAACACGTTTCACTGAAAAATATTACACTTGGCGGTCGGCATGACGCAAAACGTGAATTCGCAAAACAGGGTAAGTTGTAGCTCAAGCACAAAACAAAGTTATAGAAATTATTTTATAAGCTTACGTGTGAGTAAAGAAGAGAAGTTGCCTAATAATAGAAAAAAAGAATCATTCAAATCGATTGAGTGAGGGCCGAGATAAATATACCGAAAAATGGTTAATATTACCATGTAAGTAGAAAGAGAGAAGATCCCCCTTAAAATCTATTCCAAGAATAGCAGTTCTCGACTCTACCTTGATATTTGAGATTCAACGGAGGACCTTGGATGGATTCATAAAAGTGATCAGTTCGAGCTAGAGTTGTCCATAATATTTCAAGAAGAATAGTTGTTCTTGACACCCGGTTCAAGAATAATTTAGTATCTTTACAAGAACATCAGATCTTGCTATCCAGGCTCATAAAAATGGCCAATTTGATCTCAAGAAGACCATAAATCTACAAGAAGAATAGATGTTCTTGACACCCGGTTCAAGAATAATTTAGTATCTTTACAGGAACATCAGATCTTGCTATCCAGGCTCATAAAAATGGCCAAATTGATCTCAAGAAGACCATAAATCTACAAGAAGAATAGATGTTCTTGACACCCGGTTCAAGAATAATATACTTATCAGTACAAGAGCATTAGATCTTGCTATCCAGGTTCATAAAAGAGATCAATTTGATTTATAGAAGACCACAAATCTCAAGAAGAAAAGTTGTTTTTGATACCCTCTTAATTAAGTCTCTTGTAGATTTATTTTGTTTGGGAGTTCTGTAATCTCAATTCATACTAGTGAGTACTCAATTTTACCTATGTAACTTCTCAAAGGAAAACAGATATAGATTCCCAGTCCTATATTTATTTTATTTATTTTTTCTTTTGATATTTGTCGAGAAGCTCTAATTTAATCCTTGTGATTGTTCAATTTGTTGTATGAGACCTTGGACACTCAGAGAAGAGCCTGGATACCAAGAGGGATCTCTGATCTTCCCTTTGGAAGACAGGATTGGCAGTTGGAAGAAAAGTCAACCTGAGATGGTTATTTACTTCACTTTACTTTATACTCAAGTGGGGAACTTATCCCAGCCACAGAAGAGTGGCTGCATAATTTTTCAGTGCTATTGTATCTATTTGATTTATGTTTCCCTTACAATATTGATGGTGTTGCTAATTTGAACTCTCATTACACACTGATCTCATGTCGTTATAGACCTTCAAGTACCATTGATTGGGAAGGTAACTAACTAACAAACCTACCATTCATATTCAAGTGACTGTGATCTCCTCGTCATCCTCGGGGCTCTGCTCGTCTTCCGAGTCCCTCATTCGGGTCCCGCCCGGGTCCGACAGGTCGGGGTGAGGGTTGTTCTTGTTGGGTAGCGTCTGCTCTCTGCTTCCCCCGCTTGCCAGCAGCTCCCGCTCCTTCGAGTTCCTCCACTTCATCCTTCGATTTTGGAACCAAATCTTCACCTGTCAACAAATAATTGTTCGTTATGAAACAAATTTAGTACAACGAAGGACAGGCCTTTGAACAGGACTTTAACGGTGTTTTGCTGCGAGGTTTCTGATTCAAAAAATTTATTCACATTGAAATTGTTGGTTGTGTTACATTTCATGGGTTCAGGGGATTCATTGTGAAGTAAGCATGCCCATTGTGCCAAATTTGAAAAGAACTGAATGAGCTATCTGGTGACGGTAGAAACAGTTGCGAAAAAGTTCTACTGTGAGTTGACAGCTCGGTTTGGCATAACTATGCAGATCCATTATGACCACTCACTCCCAAGACAATGTGGAATAGACATCCATAGAACAATGGCGTAACAACTACAGGCAAATGGGAAAATTGAGAGGTTCCATAGGACATTAAAATGCTTCCAAGAAGCATTCCCACTATCTTGCAAAAACGGTGCATGGGCTGTTCCTCCGATTTGCCTACAGAGAGGAGATTTCCTATATGCAAAGTGAAAAAGATACGATAATCGCGCCATGAGATGAAAAATTTAAAGTCTGTCAAGCATAAAATGTCGAGGATTTGAATGATGCTGAGCAAGTGTTTGTACGATTAGATTTGTTGGAAGAAGCTTTCAAAAATCCGTATGAAGGACCTTCCCAATTTGAAGAGTGCACTCCATCGATTTGGTGAATAGATTCGAGCAAAAGTTGTACGTAGAGTCCAATGTAAGAGAGTGGGGACTGGAAGCATTGCTTTAACGCAGAGGTCTATGAAAAATATGACGACTCCTCTTGCATCAAGTATCATAAAGTCAGGCCATGTAATCCGAATTGTGGACCCAACCATCCCCCGGAAGCTAACTATTCCATGAAGACTCAGGCGGCTGAAAAGAAAGAGGTCGACTGGCAGACGGCAGGTGGGATTGAGGAGGATCTGAGGCTGATGTATCCACTGGACATGGAGGACGAAGGCTAGCGATCGAGTAGTCTGGGGGGCTTCACAGAAGTGGCCAAGGTTCAAAATGGACTGCAGAGCCAAAGAAGAAGAAGTTTTATTCTTGTAGACCTCATTCCCAATCAATTTTACAGAGAATTGTTTGTTGGGTCGATCGCCATATTTATTGTTTAAGAAGAACCGATGCCTCCGAACCAATTTCACATTTTCTTCATAGGCCATGTCCTCCACTAAGGCTGGCTTTAATTCGTCCATGACGGCCCGAAATAAAGACGCCGACCTCACACCGAACCACTGAAAAAGATTTCGCAACTAAAGTTTTCGCCTCACAACTTTCTCACCCTGCACGACGACTTGTAAAAATACCTGTACAATATACAGGTATTATATACCTGTATAATATACAGGTATTATATACCTGTATAATATACAGGTATTATATACCTGTATAATATACCTGTATATTATATTATAATATACGGTGAATGTTCTAGTTTTCGTTTCTTAAGTCGGCGCAGAACTTCTAGATTGGTGATTTTTTCCATTCATAGTATCATGAGAATTCAACGATAAGAACATTATTCAAAGGCCTCTATTTCCTTGGACAGATCCTCAGTATGTCCATGCTTCCAGCCCGTAGTACGAAATGCTCAAAACGTATCAGCTTCGGAGGACTCTTAACCGAATCAAAATATTCAGGGAGGGGCAAGTCCCCTTTTCATCTTCGAAAGGGCTTGAGGACCTCTAGCCAGATACTTTGCCAGGTACTTGTAACTTTTCACCTTGGATACAATCTCTCGACGTATGGGTAGATATGGGAGTTATATTTTTTCTCGTTATTTTGTAACTTAGTGATGGTAATTTTAGTGGCATAAGGCCGAAAACACGAAAAAATCTTAGAATTGAAAAAACTTGGAAAAACAAGGGGTTAAAACAAAATTGCTAATAGACATTTTCTTTCCGCCATTAGTTGTAAAATCGACTCTCCAAGTTTTCCGGTCCCTGTATGCTAGCAGATTATTGTGGAGAGAGAGAGACGAGAATTCCTTCCCTTTAACCAATAAATCCTTCTGAATTTGATTTTCATTTTTTCTCTATGTGTTTTTTCCGGTTTAATTTGGGTATGACACTCAACTCCAAATAACTGTCAAAAACTAATAACAGTTCTTCTGTTGTCAGAAGGCCACTCGAGTGTAGTAAGAAAAAGTTGCCCAACTCAAAAATTCTGAATCAAATTATTATAGTATTGGTACAACAATAAATTAGAATTTCTTTTTCGAGAGTCAACTTGCCTAAGCGATTTGTCAGCTTTCTTCGGTATTAACTTTTTCTTGGTTACGTTTAAGTCGAAGAACCTTCTTAAGGCTTTATAGTATAAAAATGGACTTAGCTCATTATAAATGAATGCTTACTCATACCTACACCTTCAAGAATCGATAAACATATTAACTTTTATGTGTACCCGAAAAAATATTTTATATCCTGCCCACAACTTGTTTATGATCGCCTGCATGAGACAGGAAAAACGAAGTGCATTTTCCCATTCCGAACTCATTTTAACCCTCGACTCGTCACTCTCGTTTCCATATTTGTCCGCTTAATCGCAATAATCGCGAGATTCTTCATCTGAAAATGACTGCGGCTCATTTGCGAATCAAAAGCTGTTGTTATAAAGTTGTAAACTCCCGGAGCGCGGAGTATGCAGGGGTTAAAAAGCGGTTTTTGTCATCCCTCGCTTGATGGGTAAACGATTCGTGGAACAGCAGCGAGAAATGGGCGTCAGGATGGATCCCTGTAGAAAGCCATGACAAATGCGCTGTTAATGGTTCATGTTATGCCGACGAATTCCCGTGTTATGCGGTCGTTTGGATGGGTCTTCGGGTCCGTTTTCCATGTAAAAACAAGTACAAGCGGTGGATCGACGGAGGGTATTTTGGGGGGGTCCGGTTTTAGCCCTTCGTTTCGTATATTCGTCGGGGGTCGGATATGAGTGTTTCGGTGAGTAGCTAGTTAGTATTCAGGCCGGGGCTCTGGCAGGGCTGGTCCAGGCCCTCTTATCACCTCATTACTGGCCCAGGGGGTTCGGCCCTTCACCCCCTCTTTGCCACCCTCAACACTGTAATTTCCACCTATTAACTTTATTAAATCCTCAATTGAGCGGACTCATTTTCTAATGGCCCTCCTGAAGTTCTACAGGTCAACGACTACTCGGGGAAAGTTGCTTAATTGGTTTGACAAGGTTTCAACTGTCCAAACTGAATGATGTTTAATCTCCTACCTTGATTATTCATAAAGAATCTTTATGTACAAAAGATTTACAAATTTTCAAAAAATAGAAAACTCGCGCTTATTAACAGAAGTCTTGTTTTTACGCCAGCCTCTCTGACTGCAGCACCCTCAGCCAGTCAAAATGCAAGAGTCTGCAGCCAATAAAATGAACCAGGCAATAACCTCCAGGCAATCGGTACAGGATCCTCTAGCCGTCAAAACGAAGAAACCACGAGTCAATCAGAATATACCTGGTAAGAAGTTCCAAGTCAGTTTGACTGATCATTTGAAACCACGAGTCAATCAGAATATAGTAAGAGTAGTCTCAGCCCTTTATAATGCAGGAAATCTCGAAATTTCGTTATGGATATTTCAAATGACAAAAAACGTTCGCGAGAAGTTCCAATACAGTTTGGCTGATTATTCGAGAACTCGGGTGTGGATTAGATATTTGTGATAGTTATCAAAGATTTGTGACCAACCGAGGAGATCATCCTTTCACCTGTCCCTAGATTACCCATCTGGCGATACGTCAACCTCAAGAATTGGTATTTCTCGATACTAGCTCGATTTGAGACTTGGTCAGAATTGACACCCCAAAACTGATTCAGAGGCCTCACACTCAGGATTTGGGCGGACTCGAAATGTCCACTTATGTATTTCATAAAAATGTTGATTGGATTCAAACACATATTGTTAAGTAATGCAAGCATTCCAGGGGACGTCCCATTGGATAAGCATTAGGTAAATTTAAACCAGTTGATACCTACCAAAATATTACTTTAGGTTTTTTTCTGTTGCGACCAATCATAAGTTTATACGTTATATCACTTAGTGTACTAAAATAATATTTTAGTACACTAAGTGATATAACGTATAAACTTATTATTTTTAAACTTATTTTGATATAAACTTATTGTATTTCGTATAAACTTATTGTGATATAACGTATAAAATATTATTTTTTGCATGTCATGTTACAAGTTATTGATTTAATCAGCTGACATTAGAACAGATAGGTATAAGGCCCATTTCCATCAGTGAAAATTCTTATATTTTTCCCCTTAGAAGCGATAGAAAATAATCAAAAGCTTCCCGGCACAACTTGACCCCGAATGGTGTGCTTCATGAAAATTGGTCCATGTTAAGTAAAATAAGTGCCACGAAGGACGGATTATTAAAAAATTCGATTTCGGATTTTCGGTTCCTTGAAACATGGGTAAACCATAAAATTATGAAGGGGGGTTGAATATTTGGTTTATTATTTTCAATAATGAACCTTTGGGATCGACCAAGAAAAAAACATTGTATCCCCCCCTCAGAATTTGTTGGTTTACGTTTCAAGGTACGTTATATCTGAAAATCGAATAAAACAATTCCGTCCGTACGCCGTAAGCTGTACGCGGCACTTTTCTTAGCAACACTGGACCGATTTGGTTCAAATTTGGCATAAGGGCTCCATTTGGGGTCTAGTTGTGCCGCGAAGCTTTTGGTTGATGTCAATCACTTCTAAGGGGTGAAAATTAAGGGTTGAAACTTTCAAGAGTGCCCTAGCTCGAAAACTCTCGAAATAAAGGAATCGTTTTTTCACCAATTTAAGGTAGGATTGAATTTTTAGAATTGTTCGAGACCACGCGGAGCCCTGTAGGACAAACCGTTTGCTCCCTACGGGATCTTAAGAGTTGGACTAACGATAAAACAGAATCACGAAAGTGAATAACCAAAGAGGTCTAATCTCCGTTCAAATTTTGTCTGACTAAAATGAGATCGCAGTTCGTTTCTTCGAGTTGTATTCAGTTTTGCTTTCTGAGCAACCAGTAATCACATTTACATATGAAGCTCCACATTTTACGAATCGCGTGTGAAGTTTTAGTTATTCCTAATAAACTTGATGGTGAAGGAGTGAAGGCAGTGTGGTGTGGTAGGTAGCACCTACCAATAGTTGGTAGGTAAAAAAAATAAATAACGCTGCAAATTATTGCTCTTTATAGGTTTACTATTTTCTGTATAGATCACCCTTCTGTATAGATCACTGGTTCTCCATCAATAGCACCTACCACCATCTGTATTCTCCCTTGACCTTCCCTCTCAAATTTCAGCTTCCTGCGTTCAATAGGATTGAAAATGGCTTCGGAGCTCACTCAGCTGATCAGAGATCTCCCAGGCGTCTTCAGCATTCGAGCTCCGAATCCATTTGAAGGGTCACGGGGAAAAAGGATCAGACTCCTCTTTTCCTAATTCCGAGAAAATCGAAAAACAAAGTTTGAAGTCGTCCCAGACAGACGCTATGCATTAAAAAAATGAACTGTTTGGGCCACCTGACCAGGAATTTGATTATGTTAAAGTGACAAGAAAGAAAATTAAGTAGGTCGAAGATAATTTCCAGAAATAATTAGAAATTTCGAACAAGGTAAGGACTTTTTTCCCCACAATCTTTTTTCCCCACAAATGTCCGCGTTTCGGTCACCATAATACCTAAAATTATATCGCCATGTTACCTATTGTTTTTTCAAATCTCGTAATTCACTTCAGTAAATTTACTAGGGTTTGTAGTTACCTTACTGTTACCTCCAGAAATATGTTGGGCAAAAAGTGGCTTTATTTTCCAAATTAGGTAAAGTTTTGTACAAAACATTAATTGCAAAAAGGCAAAAAAATCAATAAAATTTATTTAATAAATCATTCATCTAAAGGATCGTCGCAATATGAAATGGCGTCATCATCTCCTACATTCCCCAACCTGTTGGACAGTGACTCAGAAAATGTCAACACCGGGGTTGACGAGAAACTGACATAAGTGTTTTAAATCCTTTGATTTTGCTGGTATTGATGGGTATGGGGCCGTTGTGAAGGTTCCCCAATTGTTCTGCTGCTTTTGGTACTGAATTCTTCTTCTTCGAGGTAGAAGGGGTTGTGAAAACGGTCTGGTATCTTCAGAAGTAGGAGATTTTGTGCTTGATGAATCTTTTTGTGATGCCGTACAACTCATGCAAAGGCGAGGGAAGGGGTCTTTAAATCGGACACTGATCTTTGTTCCCTGCGAGCGCAAGGAATCTGATCCTTTTTCCCCGGAGCCCCGTATTTGTTTTAGCTTTAAAAAGAATGAATGCGATCTTTCTTCCACAAAGTGAAACAACCCTTCGATTCTACTCCTCCCAAGCTACAAGATGGCGTGCCTATCTAAATTCGGCCAAAAAGTGGAGTTTGATCCTTTTTCCCCGTGCCCCTTCATTTTCAATCCTATTGAACGCAGGAAGCTGAAATTTGAGAGGGAGGGTCAAGGGACCCACTTTTCTATTCCTCATTCTCATATGGAAAATGATGGTTTGTGGAACATTACCCTCTTTTCTCAAATACTCCTCGGATCTTGTACATCATGGGTTCATATTGGCTACCAAAATTTCGAAAACTTTGCTGGTAACTAAGCAAAGTGTAAGATGTTGGGAAAACTCCTTCAAAGTCTCAAATAGCCATTCATTAAAGTTATTCACATTCGATGAAATTCTGCTGTAAATGAGTGAGATACTAGTTTTGTAGAACGGAATATTTTTCGTATATTTTTACGACAAGAACTTTTTACACACAACACACAACAGGTGATTCTTGTTATCTTGGGTAACCAACATATTTGTAAAGTGAACACAATAATAATGATGAAGGAGGTTTGTTTCTTCAATACGTCCCCTCAAACTTGCTTCATTAGAGTTTGGTCATTCCCAATGCTGTCATGAACTTCATGTGTTTTGATCCATTCAATCCTTTCGTCAACGGGATTGAGCTCCTTGGTTGTCGCTGTTCACCTCTACTGCACTGAGAAAAAAAAAGGGCCTTTTCTCGGTTAAAACACGATTTTTTGCTAGGTCCTATCCTGCCAACCTAGAATTTAATGTATTTTCAGTCACGGGTGGATCTTTTTAATGTCACGGTTGTATATCATCTAACCGAGACTGAAAACACCTGTGAATTTACCGACCACAAAATGCAAACAACCGTGATTTTAAAGGACTTAAAGTCACGGTCGAAGCTACAACCGTGAAATTAAATGTGCCGCCCCCGGATTTAATCTCTAGGTTAGACTCAACTTGTATTTAACAGTGAATTAAAATGTGCCGCCCCCGGATTTTTAGGTCACGGTTGCTAACGATGAATTAAGAGTCACGGTTAATTGCATAACTTCTTAATAATGTCTCGGTTATTATCATCCTATTTTATAATCGGGTTTTACTTTCGTGGACGGTGAAGCAACCTAGAAGCAAAAAGTTCTAACCGCCAATTTAATGCACAAATAATTTACAACCAGGGTGATTCAACCTAGTATTCAATAATTGGAGTATTTTCCACTGGGTTGCCTCCAATTTTTTTCTAGGTTGTGTCCCTTTATTATCAAGGTTGCCTGCCTTATTTTGCTAGGGTACATTCCTTTCTTTAACGGTTCTCCCCATCAAATCTCTCGGTTCTTGCACTTTCTATCTAGGTTGGCTCCAGTAAAAGTATAGGTTGTTCCTATCAAATCTCTAGGTTCTTGCACTTTCTATCTAGGTTGGCTCCAGTAAAAGTATAGGTTGTTCCTATTAAATCTCTCGGTTCTTGCACTTTCTATCTAGGTTGGCTCCAGTAAAAGTATAGGTTGTTCCTATTAAATCTCTCGGTTCTTGCACTTTCTATCTAGGTTGGCTCCAGTAAAAGTATAGGTTGTTCCTATTTAATCTCTCGGTTCTTGCACTTTCTATCTAGGTTGGCTCCAGTAAAAGTATAGGTTGTTCCTATTAAATCTCTCGGTTCTTGCACTTTCTATCTAGGTTGGCTCCAGTAAAAGTATAGGTTGTTCCTATTAAATCTCTCGGTTCTTGCACTTTCTATCTAGGTTGGCTCCAGTAAAAGTATAGGTTGTTCCTATTTAATCTCTCGGTTCTTGCACTTTCTATCTAGGTTGGCTCCAGTAAAAGTATAGGTTGTTCCTATTAAATCTCTCGGTTCTTGCACTTTCTATCTAGGTTGGCTCCAGTAAAAGTATAGGTTGTTCCTATTAAATCTCTCGGTTCTTGCACTTTCTATCTAGGTTGGCTCCAGTAAAAGTATAGGTTGTTCCTATTAAATGTCTAGGTCGTTCTGTTTTCTGTCTAGGTTGTCTCAAGTAAAAGTATCGGTCTTTCCTATTAAATGTCTAGGTCTTTCCGTTTTCTGGCTAGGTTGCCTCGAGTATAAGTCTCGGTCTTTCCTATCAAATGTCTAGGTCGTTCCGTTTTCTGTCTAGGTAAACTCGAGTAAAAGTATAGGTTGTTCCTATCAAATGTCTAGGTCGTTCCGTTTTCTGTCTAGGTAAACTCGAGTAAAAGTGTAGGTTGTTCCTATTGAATGTCTAGGTCGTTCCGTGTTCTGTCTAGGTTGTCAATCTTCTGTCTTCTGTCTAGGTTGTATAGTAGGTTGTCAATTAGTACAATTTCTAATTCAAATGCGTACAAATAAGCAAATTGACAGAACTGATTAAAACAAGAACAATACAACAATAAAAACGAAGAAATCTTGAAAATCTGAAAAAGACAGTAGGTACTGTTATCCGCCAGAAAGCCAACCCTTTTTGATTTTTTTCTTGTAGGAAACGCTAAATTGTCACAAGCGAATAAAACAAGAAATACAGAAGTACCCTATATGAAGAAATCTTGAAAATACTACAAAACAAATTCTGTTACTAGCTAAAAAGCCAACCTTTTAAGTACTTGTTTTCTTTTTATACCCAAATACAACTTTTGTAAATTGATGTCATTAATAGGTTCCATAGATAACAACAGGGTATGTTATTAATGAGTAATTTTATTTTAATGCCTTGTCTTTACATGGTAAGGTATTGTTTGTAAATAAATGAATAAATTTTAACTTAAACATTTTAATATCATAAAGTAAAGCTTTAGGTACAATTTACAAATTAAGTATTAGTAATAATGATAACATTTCAAAATTGCACCCCTTAATAAGTGTTTCTCATTGTTACATAGACAGTTCCATCATTAGCCTTAGTTAAAGTGATTGGAAAGGGAAATCCAGCAACTGGTAGCGAGCTGAAGGCTTCAATTTGACTTTAACAACTTCGTATGCACGGAAGTGCTCGACAAAACCTAACGTAATGAGATTGTAGCCTCTAACGTACACATCGTTAGTGTTTTCGTTACAATACAAATGTGTGATAAGTATGAAGTTAGGATTTCCGTTTTCGTCTATATTTGTGCATAGCACGTAACCAGAGGTGAAATACACGTTGGAAGCGGTTGTAACAAACTCGACCAATTTCAAATCATCACACAGTGGAACATTGAGAGAGTGGCAGATTTGGATAAGTTCGTTAGGAGGTATAAACATAGTTTTACCATATACATTCACAGCAGGCGGGAGTTCATTTTTGAAAAAAAGACTTCAGTTGATAATGGTGTTTATCAGCAGTTGATTTTGGAGTGTTCGCACTGAGGTGCGAATTGAGGTAACTGCTGCTTTAATAACTGTGTGCTTCGACTCAAAACGCATGGTAGAGAGTGCGTTAAGTGGGCCGTGCCTCATCATCATAGTAGGGTTGTGCGTTAAAAAGTGAAATTTGGGTTGCAACGTAGCAGTTTTGTCACCAATTTCATTGCAAAGGGGCAAATACAAATCCAAAAACTCGTAAATCACAGTAGCTAAGTAAGCGGCTCTTTCGGGAGTTACTGTAGATCTAGGAATATTGTAAAAGAGCTTTTGAATAGAAATCCAAATGTGTTCATACTCCAACGTGTATTTCAAATTGAAAGTGTAAAACACTTTGAAGCAGAGCTCCACTCCTGTCAATAAATTATCGGTTATGTATTCGAAATCGAAAACTCTGACAAATACTTGTTATATGTTATAAACATTACCCAAAACAGCAATATAAGGCTGGACAAAGCCACTATTGGCCAATATCAGCTCCTGATGGTGAGCCCCCTTCTGCTCAGGAGTTTCGAAGAAGGCGATGAAGGATCGCGCTTTGATACAACCTGGCGTTTGCGGAGCGTTCGTGTTCGTCCGCTGAAACACAGGAAGTAGCTTTAGGTTCAACGTATTTACACAGCTTGCATCATTGGTGGTGAGAGGGGGTGGGGGGAGGGGGGGAACTAACTGCTCTTTTCGCATTTTTGGTTTATTATTTTCAATAATGAACTTTTGGAATTGAGCAAGAAAACCGTTAAAACTCCGTAAAAACACATTGTGTTGAAAAAAAATTGTACGCCGTCCGCGGCACAATTAACTCTGTTTGGGGTCTAATTGTGCCGCGAAGATTTTGGTTATTATCAGTCACTTCTAAGGGGTGAAAACAAGAAAATGACATTTTTAAAACGGTCTATCTCGAAAACTTTGAATATAATGGTTTTTTTCAAAAAACGCTGCAAATCGTAGCCCAAAGGTTTATTATTTTCTGTATAGATCACCCTTCTGTATAGATCAGTGGTTCTCCGTCAATAGCACCTACCACCATCTGTATTCCCCCTTGACTTTCCCTCTCAAATTTCAGCTTCCTGCGTTCAAAAGGATTGAAAATGGCTTCGGAGCTCACTCAGCTGATCAGTGATCTGAAGGGTGAAGAAGATCTTCTCGAATGCTGGAGACGCCTGGAAGAGCACTGATCAGCTGAGTGAGCTCCGAAGCCATTTTCAATCCTATTGAACGCAGGAAGCTGAAATTTGAGAGGGAAGGTCAAGGGAGAATGCAGATGGTGGTAGGTGCTATTGATGGACAACCAGTGATCTATACAGAAGGGTGATCTATACAGGAATAATAAACCTTTGGGCAATGATTTGAAGCGTTTTTTACCTACCAACATTTTTTTTACCTGCCAACTTTTTTTACCTACCAACTATTGTTAGACACTACCTACCACACCATACTGGCTTCACACCTTCACAATCAAGTTTATCAAAAAGAACTAAACGCTTCACACTCGATTCGAAAAATAGAAAGCTTCATATGGAAATTTGATTACTGGTTACGCAGTAGGCAAAACTGTCTACAAATTGAAGAAATGAACAGCGATCGCATTTTAGTCAGATAAAATCTGAACGGA
This sequence comes from Apolygus lucorum, assembly GCA_009739505.2. Taxonomy (NCBI): domain Eukaryota; kingdom Metazoa; phylum Arthropoda; class Insecta; order Hemiptera; family Miridae; genus Apolygus; species Apolygus lucorum. The sequence goes on along the minus strand of CM019181.2, from coordinate 39,515,152 downwards.
GATTAGACCTCATTTGCGATTCACACTCATGATTCTGTTTTATCGAAGGAAAACCTTCAAGTACTCGTAGGGACCGAACGGTTTGTCCTACAGAGCTCCGGGTGGTCTCAAAAATTTTTTAAAATTCAATACTATTTAAAATTGGTGAAAAAACGATACCTTTATTTCGAGAGTTTTCGAGCTAGGGCACTCTTGAAATTTTCAACCCTTAATTTTCACCCCTTAGAAGTGACTGACATTAACCAAAAGCTTCGCGGCACAACTAGACCCCAAATGGAGCCCATATATATATCAAATTTGAACCAAATCGGTCCAGTGTTGCTAAGAAAAGTGCCGTGTACGGCGTACGGTGTACGGCGGACGGACGGGAATTTTTTAATTCAATTTTCGGATTCTACGTACCTTGGAATGTAAAACATCAAATTTTGAGGGGGGGGGGGGGGTTAAAATGTTTTTTCTTTCTCTATTCCAAAGGCTTATTATTGAAAATAATAAACCAAAAGTGGAATTTTTAGAATCGAATGAGAATACAAGGAGCTCCGTAGGACCAACAGCTAGCTCCCTCAGTAGTCCTTGGCGGTTAGGACTAATGATAATCAGAAATATGAGTGTGAATCGCAAGTTAACGTCCATTGTATAGAAACCATTTTCTCTCCTATTCAACGCAGATAGCTAAAATTCGAGAGGGAGGGTCAAGAGAGAATGCTGAAGATGTCTGAGAGATCACAGATCAGCTGAGTGAGCTCCAAAGCCATTTTTACTCCTACTCATCCCAAGAAACTGAAATTTGAGAGAGGGGGTTAATGGAAAATAATGACCCCTCCCCGTTAAAATGTGATGGTTTACGTTTCAAGGTACGTAGAATTCAAAAACGCTGCAAATTATTACACGATGTTTCATTATTTTCTGTATAGATCACCCTTCTTCTGTATAGATCGCTGGTACCATCAATAGTAACTACAAACCTCATTATTCTCCATTAACCTTCTTCTCAAATTTCAGCTTCCTGCGTTGAATAGGATTGAAAATGGCTTCGGAGCTCGAATGCTGAAGACGCCTGAGGGATCACTGATCAGCTGAGTGATCTTCGAAGCCATTTTCAATCCTATTCAACGCAGGAAGCTGAAATTTGAGAAAGAGGGATAATGGAGAATAATGATGTTGGTAGGTACTATTGATGGAAAACCAGTGATCCAAATAGAAGGGTGGTCGTATTTGTTACTGCATGCACTGGGGGTGTCATTATGCTTCGAAAATTCCCTAAACTGGGAGAAATGTTGGTTAGAAACATAAAAAAAGACAGGATGAAAAACAACATCGATGTGCTCACTTTGTTTGTTGCGGTAGCAGGAGAGAGCTGCGTTGAGGATGGGTATATCCGTATGATACCTCGATCTCTGGCAGTTTTTCGGCGGATTTGACGATCACAGGGACGCATTTACGAAGGCCATCATCAGTCCAAACTTCAAATCTTCATAAGGAGCTACAGAGCTCTGGTTGATCTCATTCGATTCTAAAAATTCAGTTCTATTTTAAATTGATGAAAAAACAATACCGTTACATTTGAGCTTTTTGAGCTAGGGCGTTTTGAAAATTTCATCCCCTATTTTTCACCCCTTAGAAGTGACTGACAATTAAAAACGCTGCAAATTATTACACAATGGTTAATTATTTTTTATTTTCCTATATAGATTACTCGTCTGCAAAGCCACCAACCATCCAACATGAAGAAAAACATCGATCGCATTTCGGTCAGCTTTGATTTGAACGTAGATTAGGCCTCTTTTGCGATTCACACTCGTGTTTCTGATTTATCGTACGTCCAAACTTTAAAT